>CM077502.1:71755975-71970975 GCA_039654745.1 Houttuynia cordata
TATAATTCCCTGTGATTAGTAGACTATGCTTGTTAATGATAAATTTTCAATCGATATTTTTATGTTAATGGATACGATGTACGTGAATGAAATATCTTCCGATTAGGTCAAATCATTATTTGAATCTAATTACGTAATTAAATAGACGTAGAGTATTAATTAAATAATTTATCCTTGAAGCTTTGATATCTCTCATCGATTATCTTTCCTATCTTTAATTAGTTTTAATTGAATCTTTAATCGTCATTTTAGTAGTTAATTGAATTACAATCTCTCTATAAAATTTCCTGATACGAATCTTAATTTGCTAAGCTAAGTAATTTTAAATTAGTTTGGAATAATCCTACATCATTCCCTGTGGTTCGACCTTGGACTTACCGAGTATATATTACAATTTGTCAACCTATTTTGGGGTTAGATCAGGAGGCTGAGGGGCAGTCAACTATAGTGTGCATAGGGTTGGCACAAATGGCACAGACATCTTGAGAGGTTAGGGTACAAGATGGAGGCTGTGAGAAAAACCTGTCAAACCTCTCGGTCAAAGATGCCACTTGGTGTTCTAGACTGGTGGTGGCTTTGACATCGTACATGCCTCCCCTTGAGGCACTCCTACTAGGCATATGGCTTTTAGATCTATAGAGGGTGGCACAGTGTAAAGAGTTTTCGCTCAGGTCCTTTAGTAGATCCCAAACATCATCCGGGGTTTTCTTTATGAATGTGCCTCCACAAGAAGCGTCAATTAGGGTCTTGTGCTGGTCGCACACACCCTCATGAAATTGCTACACTAATTGCGACTTGGGCACATCATGATGCGGACAGTTTTGGAATAGGGCTTTCATTCTTTTCCAACTTTCATGGAATTGTTTATTAGGTAGCTGAGTAAAGGTGATGATTTCATTACGGATCTTATTGGTCCGCCCTACAGGGAAATATTTCTTAAGGAATTCGGCCTGAAGTTCTTCCCAAGTGGAAATGGAGTTGTGTTCAAGGGAGTATAGCCATTCCTTGGCCCTGTCTTTCAAGGTAAATGGAAACAACTTAAGGCGCACCTGTTATCACACAGTGTGAGTTTGAAGGTTGTGTTATCCTTCAAGAAGTTTTGGATATGCCTATAGGGGTTCTCATTGAGTTGGCTGTGATAGGTGGGCAGCATCTGGATGATGTTTGGTTTAATCTTTAAATTAGCCACATTGTCAGGTAAGCGGATGTAGGAGGGGAAAGTGTAGGTGGTGGGATGGTAGTAGTCATGCAGGGTACAGGCATGGGTTACTACCGGATTTTGGCTTAGGCCATTCCCACCTCGAAAAGTTCAGGTTGTCCGCCATTGGATGTTTCAGGGATCAGGTTGCTAGGAGTTCTACGGATTCTATAGAGGCGCTCAGGATCAGGATCAAAGGCAAGGTCGGGGGGTTCAGGGATCGACGACCATGCATGCATAATAAAAAGCAACAAAACCTGTAACAGTCCTAATAGCGACAACTAGAAAGCATCAATCCTAGATAGCTACAACTAGCACGTCATGCAATCCCCCAAAAAAAATGGATACCAGCAAGCAGCCAAATTAATCTAAAATAGAAGGGTAAGAGAGTGCAAACAGTGGGAAAGGATGACCCTTCCAATGTTGGCGAGAATCCACGTCCTCTTTTAATCCTGCAGCAACAAAGACACAAATTAAGCTTACTGAAAATAAATCTAAATTAACACTAACCTAGTGTAAAATTAACTATGTGATCTATACTTGAAATATACATTTTATTATCTCCTAAATTTAGGACAGTGATAGCCCTACATCACTTTTCCTACACATTTCCATACACAGCTGATGTGTATGGAAATGAGTGGGTGAAGTGATGTCCCCACATCATGTCCCCACATCACTTCACCCACTCATGTCCATACACATCAGCTGTGTATGGAAATGTGTAGGAAAAGTGATGTACAAATATCATTTTCCTAAATTTATGTTTATACTAGTGTTTAATTAGAATTAGTGCTACTTTAATGTAATTTTTGGTTTTTTGTAGGAAACATGAGTAAGATACACAAATGAGGTGAAAAGGGATTTCAATAGTTAAATCATCATAACTTTGTGTGCATATCTCTGATTGGACTGATTCAAGCTTTATGTTAAATTTCAGGAATTCGGAGTTTGGAGCAGAAAGTTATAGCCATTTGAAAATTGTGAACAGTACTTACGATCGATCGAAGTTTCATACACGATTGATCGCAAAGGCCGAAAAAATAGTGTTATCGAAGGCAACGATCGATCGGCACATCAAACTATTGATCATATCTACTGGAGTTTTTTTATGTGCATAATACAGTAAACACGATCGATCGGGAATATAAATGATCAATTGATAGTCAAGATGAAACAGACAATCGGTGCGACAACGAAGGAAATTGTGAAAGAAAGTGATCGATCGTGACTATACGGAGTGATCAATTGGTTTATGCGGCAAAACCTAAATCAAGCCTATTTCCATTCGAATTTGGAAGGGGTATTTGGGATTTCTCTTCAAACATATAAATAAGCCTTAAGGGAGAACGTATTGGACATTAGAGAACCTATTTTGGAGGCTAGAGAAGAGCAAGAGAAATGAGTCTTTTGAAGCCAAAGAAGAAGAAGAAATCCATGCTAATGGAACTATCAAAACAGGCTTTTCTTTTCTCTCTTCCTATGTGTAACTAAATTCCTTGTCAGGGCTAGATGAAGCCTGATCTACATATGAAATATGCATTTTATTATCTTCTAAACTTATGTTTATGCTAGTGTTTGATTAGATTTTCTACTACTTTAATATAATTTTTGGTTTTTGTAGGAAACAAGAGTAATACACAGAAATGAGGTGAAAAGAAACTTAAATGGTTAAATCATCATAACTTTATATACAAATGTCATATTGGACTGATTCAAGCTTCATGTTAAAGCTCAAGAAGTCAGCTTTCTAACGCCACCAACTATGCATAATTCGGAGTTCGGGACAGAAAGTTATAGCTATTTGAAGATTGTGAACAGTAACTACCATCGATCGGCTGTCAATGCGATTGATCGCCAGAGTCGCAAAAGCAGTGTATTGAAGGAAACGATCGATCATACCTCAAAATGATCGATCATATCTACTGGAATTTTTGATCCACACAAGACATTAACTACGATCGATCGGTATCAAATGGCATCGATCGCAAAAGCGATCGATCGGGCAAAAATAACGAAGGAATTGCGATCGATCGGTAGGCGAATGATCGGAAATACGGAGCGATCGATCGCCGTATGCGGAAAACCGAAATAAGACCTATTTTAACTCGGATTTGGAAGGGGACTTCGTGGTTTCTCTTCAAACTTATAAATAGGCCTTATGGGAGAACGTTTTGGGCAATCAATCTTGGAGAAACCCTTGGAGAATTGAGAGCTAAATTGGAGGCTAGAGCAAAGGAGAGAAGAAGATGAAGAACATGAAGAACACGATGGTGATTTCTCTTCCGATGCGAGGCTAAACACTTTTCCAAGGCATAGATGAAGCCCAATAATCTGGTTGTGTAGTTTCTTTTCTCTCATCTTATGTTTTTACTCTAGTTGGTGTATTGATTTTATTGTGTAATCATTGTTAATTCATTAAAGGTTTGTTCTTTGTATTCGAGAGAGACAAGAGTGAATTCTTGTGAGTTTCAATCCAAAGAATACTTGCGTATCCGAGAGGAACGTGAGTAGATTGATGTGTTATATATTAATAAAGTTTCATTGGTTTATACTCGAGAGAGATAGATCACAATTCCATGTTTTAACCGTTTATGTGTTACATCCGAGAGGAGAGCACTATATGTTGAGTTGATAAGTGTATGTCCGAGAGGAATATGCTAGCCGATTGAAAATCTTTATTCAAAAAAGAGAGAGAGAAACGATACACTAGTTTATTGTGGTGGATTCGAAGCCGTAGTCTTCTCCACATTGATTAATTCTCACTTAGTTTAGTTAAAATTCATTGCTTTCTTAGTTTAGAATCAACACTGCTATTTTCTCTTGAATTTGGTAAAATATTAATCCGTCCCTGAGGTTCGATAACCCTATTTATACTCACTGTAGTACAATTGCCTTGTGCACTTGCAAGGGTTTTATATTTAAACGATCCAAGCCTTAGATATGTGTACTGGTACTCTTGTTAATTTCATTAATAAAGTTGATTATGATTCATGCTTAATGCTATTTCATGAGTTTCTTTTGAGTGCTTGACCATAGACTTGATATATATGAATGAAATTAGATCTTTTTTAATCCCTGTGTCTAACTAAGAACAGGTTTGTGATTGATTCTATGCCCGACCAAGGATAGGATTGATTACACAATAGTGGATGAACTTTCGTGTCTGATCAAGAAAGTTAGTGAATTCATTAGTGATTCGTGTGTCCGACCAAGAACACTAATTACCATATCATGTCAATCTGCGTATAATAATAATCAAGAGTAGTAATTGCATGTCTAGTGGTGGATTCATCACCTTGATAATGCTCTACATTGATTCAAATCCTTTATAAGCAGTTAAAGTTTATCACTTTCCTTAGAGCAATTAAAAACTGTAACTTTTTCTTGAATTTGGTAAAATATTTAACCCTCCCTGAGGTTCAACAACGCTTTCCATACTCGCTGTAGTACAATGGCCTTGTGCACTTGCAAGGGTTTATTTTTAAACGATCACTATGCTAAGAATTTGGTAAACTATTGGCTTCCGTCCTCGGCAATGGTGCCAAAAATTTGATCGTTCAAATATAAACCCTTGCAAGTGCACAAGTCAATTGTGCTACGACGAGTATAGAAAGGGTTGTCGAACCTCAGGGACGGTTAAATATTTTACCAAATTCAAGATAAGAAAAGTAGTAGTTTAACTAATTCTAAAGAAAGCAATGACCTTTAGCTAATCTAACTGAGATTTAATCAATATGGAGAAGTATCAAGGCAATTAATCCACTACTAGACATACAACTACTACTCTCAATTATTATTAGGCATAAGTTAATATGATATGGTAACTTGTGTTCATTGGCAGACACATAAATCACAATGAATTCACTCACGTTCTTGGTCGGACATGAAAGTTCATCCATCCACTATCATGTAATTAATTTTATCCTTTGTCGGGCATAAAATTAATCACAAACCTGTTCTTGGTCAGACACATAGGAAGAGAGAAAAGAAAAACCTGTTTATGTAGATCCATTGGCATGAATCCTTCTTCTTCTTTGCTCTTCTCTAGTCTCTAATTCTACTCAAGATCCTTCAATTAAAACGTTCTCCCTTAAGGCCTATTTATATATTTTAAGAGAAACCCCAAATTCTCCTTCCAAATCCGAGTCAAAATAGGCTTGATTTAGTTTTTGCCGCACAAAACGATCGATCACTCCGTATTACCGATCGATCGCTTTCCGATCGATCCTTTTCCTTCACAAATTCTTGCGTTGTCGCGCCGATTGTCCGTTTCATCTCACATCCCAATCGACCATTTTATTCCCGATCGATCGTTTTTACTGTATTGCTCAAAATAAAAAACTCCAGTAGATACAATCGATCATTTGAGTGCGATCGATCGTTTCATTCGATAACATTATTTTCCGGCTATGGTGATCGATCGCGTATGAAATACCGATCGATCGTAACTACTGTTCATAATTTTCAAATGGCTATAACTTTCTGCTCCGAACACCAAATTGCACGCGGTCAGTGACTTTGGAAAGCTGAGTTCTTGAACTTTAAATGAATCAGTCCAATAAGATATATGCACACGAAGTTATGAAGATTTTAACCATTTGAGTCACTTTTCACCTCATTTCTGTATCTTACTCTTGTTTCCTATAAAAACCAAAAATTATATTAAAGTAACACTAATTCTAATCAAACACTAACATAAATATTAGTTTAGAAGATAATAAAATACAAATTTCATGTGTAGATCACTAACTGAGAATAAAAATATATCACATCGGATCAATTTTGAACTTCATAGTAAGTCATAAACCAACAAGTCTGAATATCAACTTAGTCAAAACTAACATCATATACCACCATAACAAAAAGAAACAACTATAAGGAATTTTTACATTTGTCTAAAATCTTGGAAACAATGAATCAAACAATTGACTTTCTAAAACTCTTAACATTGAACCTTTGAAATATATCACCTAGAGCAATCTTGATAAAATAGTAACACGTATATGCACAACAGTTATCAGTGTTATCTTGTGTCTTGAAAATTGTAACCATTTTTTGTCTTTCATCCATCCTGTCTCTCATCTTCGAAATCCACATGCATAACATAGTTGACATGCTTCCTCATATAATTTGACCTCCATACGCCATCTCTTCTTGGGACATAGCCCTTCAATATCCCATCTGGATTGGCCTGCTATAGCTTCCAAGTCTTATACTTCACATTTTCCTTCACATGTGGTCAACCATCTCATGCTCTTCACTGAGTTGGAATTCCTCTCGATTTTTGTGGATTGCATAATCGCAAAAGAAGGATGGTTGACATTTTCTTCCTACAATTGATTTATCTCATTTTTTACTATCCACATGCACAAGCAAAAAAAGAACTTCCCTTCCAACATTAAGAAATAAAAAATGAGTTAAGAAGAAGTTAACATTTAGTCACAACCTACTTATTATCATCACAACTGGAACACAAATGTATAGCAAGTTATATATAATAGTCATCACAACAGAAGTTATAATTTATCATAACTTATTTCATAATCAATCACAACCTAGCCAAAACAATATAGTTCGGAATTCAAATTATACATCACAATCTATATGTAGAAGTCGTCATAATTGAAGCTACAGTCTATCACAACCTATACTAATACAATATCATAACCTATTCTACAATCAATCACAAATTAATCTTTAAAATTTAGTCTTTAAATCACAACCTAAGATATTCAAATTACAACATGTATATTAAGCAATCGCAACCTACATATTTAACAATCACAACTTATGAAAAATAACCCATCTATAACACAACACAACAAGCACAAGAAAAATAAGCTTACCATGAGAATCCTTAGGTCAAATAACAGAAATCAAGAGTGGGTGACTAAGGGTTGAATTAGATGAAATGGAGATGACCGAGGGTTACTTTGTAGGAGATCTTTCTTATTCTCCATCAACATTAGTGGATGTTATGAATACAACTCAATTGATCTCATCACGATTACTAGGTTAGAATATACAGGATCGACATGATAGAACAATATCCTGGTATTCAATCTTAACATAACATTGCTAATAAAGGAAAAACTCTAATTAGTCTTTTACAACAAATAAAATAATAATCATTCAATTCAAAGTACTAAAATTCTGGGCACACATCGGCCGAACAAAAATAAAGGTCAAATAAAAAATTAAAGTCTTCCACTCCAAGCATCAGCCATCCATAGTAGCTCCTGCAATCTTTACCTGCTTAGCTTCACTGTCTCTTAATTCTTGCATCATAGGATGCATGAGTATTCCGAAGAAATACCCAGTAGGATTGCAAAAACCCCACAAACAAATAGGAATGGAAATTATACAGACATAATGCTTTTGTGAAGAATTTCAATGCTCAACAGAAATCAGGAATTGGAAATATAGAGTTTGCCTCACATGAATAGTAACCATACTCAACGACAACACCAACTCAAAGCATGGATAGAAAGAATAGTAATTCATGACTCCGAACGTTCATTGCGGAAGGAGAAAACAATCAATATGTTAAGACTCCCGACATCCATAGTGTAAGGAGACGTTAATTTCTGCTCTTATCTAGGTCCACTTCCCATGTGGATTGTTATACCAGAACATCCCAAAGGTTTTCTCTTTGGAACCCGGCCATGAGTCTAGGGATGCTGGCCCCATCGGTGCTTATGGGCACAATGAGTGTAGACTGTAGACCTTCCGTAATATCATACAGCCTAAAATGTATATGTGCCTTCTTAGGCTGAACTACAGAGGTTCATAAATAAATCAGAGATCACCATGGATCTAGCAATGACTCGTGAGCATACTATGATTCCACCTCAGAGAGTTTCTAACAATAACTCTTAGTGGAAGAAACAGTTTACAGGGAACTCAAGGATAACTCACAACAATAGAGGTTATATCAAATAACTTGAGATTCTCATCTTTCAAAGGTTGACTCACATAGGAGTACTAATGAGATCTCAATATCTCAATAAGCAATCGACTCACCAAAGGAGTGATGAATAGAAATTCTCGATTAGCAATTGACTCACCAACGGAGTAACATGAAGACTGTTCCTTCTCGAACATCAACCAACTCTTATGAGATACAACAAGAGATTAACCCATCCAATATATTCGCCGTGAATAGCCCTAGATAGGAATTCCCAACACTGACAATAGAATTAAATGGTTATCAATTAAACGGAATACTAGGGTCCGAGAGTTCAAATCCTAGTTGAATCTCTATTGACTCAATCGGTATACGAAAATTGCAAACACGCAAGACACTGCTTCAGTTAAGAATGAATCGACCAAGATCCTCTTTTAAGTAAATTATTCTTACTGGAATCACCCTTACTCAAATCTTTAAATATTCATTAAGGTTATCTTAGTCATAACTCATCATATACATGTATCTTATAATGTAATAATGTTTAGAAATCCTAATTCTATGTACTGTTATTTACATAACAGTCCACTTCCGACGCTTACTACAATTTGTACGGTTTGAATTAAATTCTAAATTTTTTACTGTTGATAGTCCTACGTCTCTAGATTCCAACCTTAATCTGAAATTTTTATTGTTGAAATTTTCTAATTTTTATATAATTAGGTATGTCTTTTTAATTACATCTTGTCGGCGCACTGTTCTGTCTGAGGGAGTCTATCTTAATTCAATGTGTTTTACTTGTATTAGATACAGTATATACCACCTAGGATCATCATAATATACCACCTAGGCATGATACAGAACCTTTATAACTCTAGAATACAATAGTATTTCTCATCTTATGATACCTTTTATTTACAAAAGACTATTTATGCGATTAGTATCTGATTGGTATACCTTTTTACCCAAATAGGACAACTGATTCCAGACAGAAACCCGAAAGATAATCAAACTGACTAAATCATAAAAAGGACAATTTTTTGTGAATAAAAAGTTGTGACATAAGAATTAACATCAGCCATGAAGATCGTTTACGATATACTTACCTTTCATAGAAGATACCTGTTTTTGAACTCATAGAAATAATACAATAATGAGACAATAATATTTGGACAGAACATTGCTAAATCACTCCAGCATCATATTGAATCGTATATGGAATGAACAACATGGGAACCATCTAGGCGCTAGCACATGGAATATCAAACACAGACTTATCACCATGATTCATGAATATGTAGATATTCAAATCAGTTTCTTTTAGGGAATACACATCATCATCATAACATGAATAAGGAGTCATAAAATCTTTCATGCATTACTTTCACAATCATTGGATAAATTTTAATTATAGGTGGAATGGGGAAAAACTCATCCTACCACTTTATGCGATGAGTCCCTCAAGTCCTCGCGTAAAACACCGCTTTCTCCTTGCGAAACCGCCTCGCTCTGTGGCTCAAACATGCCCAACCTTGCTGATCGAGCAATGGAAAAGAGAGAATCACCAATCTCCAAAAGGCTGGACGTTCAAGTGCATGGTATGGTCCTCCGTTATGGGTTTTTAAAGAGAAAACATAATATAACTAGGAGATCTCCTTTCCAATCAGTTACACACACTTTTTAATCTCCACCGTTAGTTCAAACCCACGTTCTAGCCATCTAGGATGCTCTCTTAATAGCCCTTATTGATTTGGTAGGCTTCCCAACTCAAAAAGATCATGAAATCACCAAATTCGGAAATTGCCTTTTGCCGGTGCGATCGATCGTGGGGCTTAGCGATCATTCATTGCTCAAAATACGCGACATTACAGTACTTACGATTGATCGTTCGCAAATCGGGGTACAAAGACTAAAAATCACAGTAAAAAAGATCGATAGTCACACAAGATAATCGATTGCGGCAGCCTTATACACGGTTACCAAACTAACTCGATCTATCGCGTTATGACTGGCGATCGATCACGTCCAAAACTTCTCACAATCAAAACTTAAAAACGAGAGTAATACACAAAAAGTAATACGAGGTGAAAATGGAGTAATACAACACTATTTTTGTAGTGCTATTTGAATTTTCAATGGTGAACAGGGCTATTTGAATTTTCAACACGATTTTTGTAGGAAACAAGAGTAATACACAAAAACGAGGTGAAAATGGACTTCAATGGTTAAATCATCGTAACTTTGTGTTTAACATCTCTGATGGAACTGATTCAAACTTCATGTTAAAGTTCAAGAAGTCAGCTTTCCAACGCCACCAACCTGCGCAATTCGGAATTCGGAGCGAAAAGTTATAGCTATTTGAATTTTGTGAACAGTAACTACGATCGATCGGCCATTCAACACGATCTATCGCCTGAGCAGCAAAACAGTGTTATTGAAAGAAACAATCGATCGGCATAAAAACGATCGATCGTATCTATTGGAGTTTTTGATTTGCGCAAGACAGTATCTATGATCGATCAGAATCATACTGCATTGATCACCATAGCGATCGATCGGAGGAAAATAACGAAGGAATTGTGATCACTCAGAAGGCGAATGATCGGCAATACAGAGAGATCGATCGCCGTATACGGAAAATTGAAATAAGACCTATTTCGACTCGGATTTGGAAGGGAACTTCGTGGTTTTCCTTCACTCTTATAAATAGGCCTTATGGGAGAACGTTTTGGGATATATTGGAGACCATCTTGAGCAGAATTGAAGGCTAGAGCAAGGAGAGAAGATGAAGCTGAAGAATACAATGGTGATTTCTCTTCCAATGCGAGGCTAAACATTTTTCTAAGGCATAGATGAAGCCCAATAATCTGGTTGTGTAGTTTCTTTTCTCTCATCTTATGTTTTTACTCTAGTTGGTGTATGGATTTTATTGTATAATCACTGTTAATTCATTAAAGGTTTGTTCTTTGTACTCGAGAGAGACAAGATTGAATTCTTATGAGTTTCAATCCGAAGAATACTTGCATATCCGAGAGGAACGTAAGTAGACAGAGGTGTTATATATCAATAAAGTTTCATTGGTTTATACTCGAGAGAGATAGACCACAACTCCATATTTTAACCGTTTATGTGTTACGTCCGAGAGGAGAGCACTATATTTTGAGTTGACAAGTGTATGTCCGAGAGGAATATGCTAGCCAATTGGAAATTTTTATCCAAAAGAGAGAGAGAGAGAGATGATACACTAGTTTATTGTCGTTGATTCATAGCCTTGGTCTTCTCTATATTGATTAAATCTTAATTAGATTAGCTAAAGTTCATTGCTTTCATTAGTGTAACTAAAAACTGCAACTTTTCTCTTGAATTTGGTAAAATATTAATCCGTCCCTAAGGTTCGACAACCCTTTCTATACTCGCCGTAGTACAATTTCCTTGTGCACTTGCAAGGGTTTTATATTTAAACGATCAGTAGGTTGTTGCAAACCTGGTGGGTTGTTCTGAAAGTTAGCTCTCTCGGGTGGATTAAAAGGAACACCCTGGTTCTGTGGACGCCAGGAAAAATTTGGGTGATTGCTCCACCCCAGGTTATATGTGTTGGAGAATAGATCATTGCCTATTCAAGCATAAGTTTGAGCAGCATTGACATGCTCCTGAACAAGCTTAGGGAATTGTGGGACAGATGGGCACTCTAGGATAGAATGCATGGGACTTAAACATAGAACACATGCTTCTTGATTGTATGCAGGAGTTTGTGCCTTTAGGCTCGAGATTTGATCTATCTTTCTAATCATCTGTTTGTTTCACTTCATACATATCACCTTTAGAGGGGGTAGAAGAAGAAGACTCATTTAAACTCCTATTGGCCATTGTATGTTGCAACGAATTTTCACTCAAGTTTTCAAACAGTTCCCACGCTTCATTTTCATTTTTTAACAGGAAAGTGCCTCCACACGAAGCATCTACAAGATGACAGTTCTAATCCATCAACCCTCTATAAAATCGCTGCACTAACTGCAACCTAGGTACGACATGATGAGGACACTTCCTAAGGAGGTCCTTGAGTCTATCCCAGCTCTCATGGAACTGCTCAGTCGGCTGTTGGGTAAAGGTAGTGATGGCATCTCTCATTTAGTTTGTTTTACCTATGGGAAAATATTTCTTTAGAAAATCGTGTTGCATTTTTACCCAAGAGGTAATGGATTCGGGTTCAAGAGAGCAGAACCATTCTTTAGCCTTATCCATAAGGGAGAATGGGAATAGTCTCAATCTTACCGCATTGCTTCACTGCCTCCGTCACCGTGGTTGTCGTTCCTTCAGGTAGTCGCCGTCGAGACCCAGCGGCACTCCGCCGTCACCCAGTCTTGACTTCAGATCTGCCGCCGAGGCCCAACCGTCTCTTCTCCGGTGCCGTCGAACTCTCCGCCATCATGGCCATTACCGTCGCCGCCCAACTCGATCCATTCCGGCCTCGCCCAGCTCACCGCCGTCGTACCCATCGCCGGATCTTCAAAACAGAGCATCGCTCTGTAACAGACGAAAGGCCCGAACGCCCGAGCTTCTGCTCGGGCTGTCTTCATTTTTCATTTTTTTTCTTTCTTTTCTGAACTGAACCGGAACTGAACTGGTCGGTTTAGGTTCAATTTCTCTTTTTTTTTTCTTTTTCTTATTAAAAACCCACCGTATTAATCTCAGCCGCCGGATCTTCAAAACCCGTTTGACGTGCTCCACTTTTACGCGCTGAATCTGGACTCTCCAAACCTGCATAAATAAAATCAAACACCATTTAGACACATTATAAAATATAAATCCAATAAATCTAATTAACGCATCTAAATTAATCAATTAAGCGCATTTATTCATTAAACTTCTAATTACTCATCTAATCATGATTAACAATTAATTATCCTTACTTCAACTAAATTACGACTAACAAATAGGCAGAAAGGCATATAAAATGTGTATATTTTATAGATATCAGTAAGCGAACTGCATAATTGCTGATCCTGAGTCTATTTGTACTTGTCTTCAATCTTTGAATCTTTTGACATTTGAATTATTATTCCATTGTAGGTTTTCTTGTATCCTACTGGGTATTTCCTATGGAATACTCATGCATCCTCTGATGCAGGGATTAAGATGGAACGGAAGTGATCGGCTATTACTTTTGGTGATGTTGGGCACTGAAGTCAGAAGACAAGTTACTTTTAAATTATTGCTTATGTTGTTGATAGTGGAACTTGCGGCCTGTGTGCCATTTTATTTGTTAATTGTGGAGACTTGTCGAATAATGTAATAATTAAATTAGACTTCATTTTGTTATTCGATCTCATGTACGTGGATATAGTTTAAGCCTTATCGATCCAGTATGACCCAAGCATGTAAATGGGTATATGATGATTCGAATATTCAATCCGTCCCAGATTCCTACCCTTATAACCTTAATTGGATTATCGCTTCCGCGCATATTGGGGTTGTGGAAATTTGGGGCGTGACAGAAGCAGTGTTTGGTTGGGAAGAATAAGCTTTTAGAGAATAATTTAGGGCCCAATGACATGTTTTTTAAATAAATATGGAAGACATGGGCACATAATAGGAAAAAAATGTGTTTTCAATCTTATTTACAAAATTACAGAATATGCTATTGGGAAAAGTCTTGGAAAAATCTCTTTTTTCGTAGAGAAGTTGGATTTTCGTAAAAGTTGGGTATGTAGCTACCACCAAACAGGTCATATATAACTAAGAAGGGATTGTACTCTTGCACTTTCTAGACGGATATGAGATTTTTTTATTTTAATTTTGAATAAAGATTATTATTATTATTTAATTATAAAAATTTTCAAAAATATTTAAAAAAACCAAAGTAATTTTTTAGATGCATTGTTATACCATGTGGAAAATAGTAATGGATCTGCGTCTTCGATATTCATCATCTAAAAATAATTTTTGAAAATTTAGGACGTTACCAATACTGGTATCCTGATGGTCACACCACCATAAAATATAGAATGGTGGATCCCTACAACATGCCATATTGAACTAATGAAATGATGGAAATTAATTGTCGTTTCCGTTAGTGGAATGCCACTATTAAATAAGAAGATTTTTGTCCGTCAACGTCTTCCAGTGAATGTAACATTGGGTGTTATTCACTATCATAATCCTATTTATGCAAGTGCGTGTTTGGGAAAAAAGTGTCACGCCCCAAATTTCCAAGACCCAATTTACGCGGAAGCGTCAATCCAATGACGGTTATAGGGTAGGAAACCTGGGACGGACCGAATACTCGAGTCTACGCTTATCCCATTTAAATATTATGGGACTTGCAGGATCGTCATGACTTAAATAACATTTTCTTACAAAAAGTAGAATAACGGAAAGGAAATCAAATTATCTATTACAATATCTGAAAATGTCTTAACAACCACAAACAGAGTTTAACATAAAGCAAATGGCACGCAGGCCGCAAGTTCAAATGTCAAAATATAGCAAAACATAAGAGACGAGTCTTCTAAGCTCCAACATCAAACCATGCCGCTGGAAAACATCACTTCTGCTCCACCTTAAATCCTGCATCAGAGGATGCGTGAGTATTCCATAGGAAATACCCAGTAGGATACAGAAAACCCACACTGGAAAAAAAGAGAGAAGACTCCAAAGATGTATGGTTTAACAGACTCAGGTTCAACAAGGACTAAGATCACTTACCTGGAACCAACTGCCATTCAAGACGCATTAAGGTCAAAGATGCTACAAAGACTTCATAAAGTAGTGAAGGTAAGATAATAAGTATTGGACAACCAAAGTGTCAAAGTACAATTTCTGCTCTCAAATCTTCATCAATACCAGAACATCCTAGAGGTTCTTCAGAGGAACCTTGCCATGCGTCTAGGGATGCTGGCCCCATCGGTGCTTACGGGCACAATGGGCGGAGATTGCAGACCTTCCGTAATGTCATACAATCTAAGCGCACGCGGTTGCCGTCATCGGCTGAACTACAGAGGTTCAATAAATCGGAGATCTCGCAAGATCTAGCAATGGCTTGTGAGCATACTATGATTCCGACTAAGAGCTTTAAATGCTACTTAGCGGAGAAACAATTCAACTAGCCCTATTGTCAAAAGGCTTAGAACAAGACTTTCTAAAGTTCCGACTCTTCATAGGAGTGAAAAGCATAATCCAAATCAAATTATGAATTAGTCTGGAAACTCAAGTGAGACCCGACTAAAAAGAGACACACCACATGATTTTCCAAAAGTTCAAGTTCGCTATCAACAAAGTTGTACCTAGCCCTAGAATTGATAATTCCCGACTTAGAATGACGCGTTTTGACGAAGACCACGTCAGAGAGTTAGAATTCAAGCTTCGATTACTCTTGAGTCATAAATGGACCAAGAGAAGAACAAAGGGACTATTATTATAAGACACCTTATTTGGCTCTAAGACCTTAAGGTTACTGTTCTTAGAGTCTTATAAAATCATATTAGACTTGATTAGATTCTTAATTATCAATTATTCTCAAGCTTCTTAGGTTTATTATGATTTTAAGTCATTTAAAGTCAGAAACTGTGTTCTGTCCAAAACAGAACAGATCTCTTTATCAGGTTACTACGTTCTGAAAAATTTGATTTAATGTCTAGTTTCCATATTGATAAAGAACTTAATTTTCTGATTACTCTATAATTAGTTATCATTTTTCTACTGAAGTCTGCCTGCGCAGGATTGCTCCTGGCCGAGACCAAGTATTCTATGTCATACATAATTTACTAATGTATAAAGTGTAGTAACTCCTTATTAGTCTTTTTCATACATTAAACTAGTCTTTCTTAAGATTTTTACAGTGCCTTTATAGTTCCAAAATCTCAGTTTATGATTCTACTTTTCATAATCTTTACTACCCGATTACTACAACACTTTCTTATCTCATTATTTAAGTGATATTATCATATAATCCCGGACAACATTAGATCTCAAAACACGCTGACAATAAAACGAACTGAAATCTCAGAGACAAGATCTTACAAGGGATAATCTTATAGTTATCATTCATTATACAATTACCCATTTAGTTGATATTATACAAGTAGTAATAGCTACGATAATACATATAGAACATGAAATACGGAAATGCACCAAAGTGCCTAAAGATCAAATCTTTACTCAAGAGAGTGAGCATGGATATACAAATAACATTATCACATGCGATCATGATTTAACATAGAAATCCAAATCCAATTTTCATTGGTCAACATACGTAGAAATGATTGAGTTGAAATACAATAGAGTCATGAAACAAGAGGGAATATCAATTCTAGGATCGGCAATACAAATTCCAGAAATGAGTACTCAACATCAAGGCATCAACATTCAACAAATCATTTTATCAAAAAGAAGTGTAATGGGAAAAAGGCATCCTACTTGGTTGTAAATACCGAGACTTCCCGAGCACTCTTGATTCCGACAATGCCGCACCAACACCACGCCGGTCGACCTTGCTTGGACCACCACGAACTACCACGGACCACCGCCGGAGTAAGGTTGCCGCCGGCCGGATAATGAGAGTGAGAGAGAGAGAGAGAGAGAGAGAGAGAGAGGTTGAAGTGCTCAATGCTTTGAGCACTAAGCCAAAACCGCCCCCCTTGCTTGCCTATTTATAGACTTTTTGAACCATTCTCCACCATTGATCACTCCTTAATCCAATGGCTTAGATTCAGTAGAAAATTCCAGATTTTACCACTTTCAAGATGACTCTTGGGTTTTCAAAGAAAGAATTAAATGGGTCAATTGCATGGCATTTGTGACTACCTCCACTAATGGCCAAGTCGACCCAAGCTCAAATGGGTTTGGGTTTGGGTTTGGGTCTCTCTTTTAGAATTCCATTAATCACTACTAACCCACTTAAGAAATATCTAATTCATAATTTTTGCTTAATCTCAAATTAATTCTATTCCCAAAAATAACACAAACTTCATACAAAAACCTATCCAATAATCTTAGGTCAAATGAAGCCAAACCAACATGTCACGCCAACCATGAATCATATAATCCAATAAAATCTCCGATTAAGATCAATTCAAAAAATCACAAATTTTACGGCGTTCGATCGATTCCGGCGGGAATTGAATTTTCAAAAGATTTTCGAAAATTTAAATAAATGCATACCGTTGAGCCAAGAAAATACTATAAAATTTACGGTCGTCACATCCTCCCCTCCTTAAAGAAAATTTCGTCCTCGAAATGCCGAAAATCAAACAACAAACAGTTGAGGGTAGGCTTTCTTCATCTCTTCTTCCGATTCCCATGTCATTTCCTCGGAGTGCTGGTTTTGCCACAAAACTTTCACCAATGGAATAGTCTTCTTCCGCAACACCTGATCCTTCTTGTCCAAAATCTTGATAGGTCTCATCGGAAAGGATAAATCTGCCTCTAGCTCCATTGTTGTATAGTCCAACTCATGAGACTCATCCGGTACATACTTCCTTAGCATCGATACATGAAATGTATTGTGTACATCTGCCAGCTGTGGGGGTAAAGCCAATCTGTAGGCAACCGGCCCGACCCGCTCCAAGATCTCAAACGGTCCAACAAACCTCGGGCTCAGCTTCCCTTTCTTACCAAATCTCATAACTCCCTTTGATGGAGAAACTTTCAAGAATACCTTGTCGCCTTCCTGAAACTCCAAATCTCGTCTTCGGTTATCTGCATAACTCTTCTGTCTGCTCTGCGCTGTCTGTAGTCTTTGTCGAATCTGCTTTACCTTCTCTGCACAATACTGTACCAAATCTGACTTCAATACTTGACTTTCTCCGACCTCTGTCCAGCATGTAGGTGATCTGCACGGTCTTCCATATAGAGCTTCAAATGGTGCCATTCCAATGCTAGAGTGATAGCTGTTGTTGTAAGCAAATTCAATCAATGGTAGATGATCATCCCAGTTGCCCTTCCAGTCGATAGCACACGCTCGGAGCATGTCTTCCAAGGTTTGAATGGTTCTTTCTGACTGCCCATCGCTCTGCGGATGAAAAGCTGTGCTGAAACTGAGTTTAGTGCCCATCGCTTCTTGAATTCCTTTCCACGTCCTGGATGTAAATCTTGGATCTCGATCTGACACAATCGATATCGGCGTACCATGCAATCTCACTATCTCCCTGATATACAACTCTGCTAAACTCTCCGGATTCTGCTTCCATCTTATTGGTAAAAAATGAGCCGTCTTAGACAATCGATCAACGATCACCCAAATCGCATCCTTCTGTCTTTGAGTCTTCGGTAAGGCCACCACAAAATCCATTGTAATGTGGTCCCACTTCCATTGCGGAATCTCCAAAGGTTGTAACAATCCCGCTGGTCTCTGGTGTTCTGCCTTTACTTGCTGACAAGTCAAACATTTGGATACGAACTTTCCAATGTCTCGCTTCATTCCGTTCCACCAGAAGTTCCTCTTTAAATCTTGAAATAACTTAGTGCTTCCTGGATGAATTGCATACTGAGAGTTGTGCGCTTCACGAAGAAGTTCTTGTCTTAATTCCGCATCCTTTGGCACGACCAATCTTCTTTGAAATAAGATACTCTCGTTAGCTCCTTTTGTGAAATTTGGCTTTTCCAGCAGCTTTTGCATCTGAGGGTTACTCTTCTGCGCTTCCAGCACCTTCTCATAGATTGACGATCTCACCGAGATGTTTCCCAGAAATGAAGTTCTTTGAGTAGTTGGCCATTCCAGATTATACTTTCCCAAATCTTCCATCATACGCCATTCTTGCACCATCATATGCGCCATGGTTCCCGTCTTCCTGCTTAGTGCATCTGCGATCACATTCGCCTTTCCTGGATGATAGTGAATAGAGAAGTCATAGTCCTTTAAGTACTCCAACCATCGCCTCTGTCTGATATTCAAATCCTTCTGAGAGAAGATATACTTCAGACTCTTGTGATCTGTGAATACTTCAAAGGTTTCACCATAAAGATGGTGCCTCCAAATCTTCAAAGCAAACACAACCGCCGCTAGCTCTAAATCGTGAGTTGGATAATTCTGCTCATGGATCTTCAGTTGTCTTGACGCATACGCCACCACATGTCCGTTCTGCATCAATACGCAACCCAGACCGCATTTCGATGCATCGCTATAGATGACGAACCCTCCTGATCCTAATGGAAGTTTCAGAATCGGTGCAGAAGTCAGTCTCCTCTTCAGTTCCTGGAAACTTTTCTCACAATCAGCATTCCAGATAAACTTCACTCCCTTCCTTGTTAACTTGGTCATTGGCAAGGCTAAGCTGGAGAATCCTTCGATAAATCTTCGATAATAACCTGCCAATCCCAAGAAGCTCCTGATCTCGGTCACGCTCTTTGGTTGCTCCCAATGAAGAATCGCTTCCACTTTTGCCGGATCTACTGAGACTCCATCCTTCGATATAACATGTCCCAAGAAGTTAACTTTATCCAACCAAAACTCGCACTTGCTATACTTGGCATACAATTGATTCTCTCGCAGAATTTGCAACACTTGCGCCAAATGCCTTCTGTGCTCCTCCTGATTTGTAGAGTAGACCAATATATCATCCACGAACACGATCACGAACTGATCCAACAACGCCTTAAAGATTCTGTTCATCAAGTCCATAAATGCTGCAGGGGCATTGGTCAGACCAAACGGCATCACCAAGAATTCGTAATGTCCGTATCTGGTTCTGAATGCTGTCTTTGAAATATCTTCTTCCTTGATCCTTAATTGATGGTATCCTGACCTCAAATCGATTCTTGAGAAAACTTTTGCTGACTGCAGTTGATCAAACAAGTCGTCGATCCTCGGTAACGGATACTTGTTCTTTATGGTTACTTGGTTCAGCATCCGGTAATCAATACATAACCTCATAGATCCATCTTTCTTCTTTACGAACAAGACTGGTGCTCCCCATGGTGACACACTTGGACGAATCAACCGCTTCTCCAGTAACTCCTGAAGTTGTTCCTTCAATTCCTTCAACTCAGCAGGTGCCATCCGGTATGGTGCCTTCGATATTGGTGCTGTCCCTGGTATCAGCTCTATAGTGAAGTCAACATCCCGTCTTGGTGGCAAACCAGGCAACTCCTCCGGAAAGACATCGATGAATTCGTTTACTACCTCAATTTCTTCTATACTAGGGGTAGATTTCTCGACTGATAGAACAGTCGCTAAAAAGGCTTTACAACCTTTAGCTACTAGCTTCTGCACTTTCATTGCAGAAATTAGACGATTATCTTTTCTTACTCGAATTCCCTGGAACAACAGTTCACTCTTCTCTGGAATTCTAAAATAAACTCTCTTCTTACTACAATCTACCGTAGCACCAAACTTAGCTAACCAATCCATACCGAGAATAACATCAAAATCAACCATATCAAGCAACACCAAATTAGCATGCAATACCACACCATCAATCACAACAGAGGATCCTTCCAGATACTCAGTAGCCACGACTGAGTCTCCGAGAGGAGTAGAAATAGAGAGATCACACTCCAGTCTAGAAGGTTGCCGCTCTAGACTCACAGCAAACACCACAGAAATAAAGGATTTTGACGATCCTGGATTAATCAAAACCCTAGCCAGTCTATCCAAAACAAGAAGAGTACCTTCGATCACGTCATCCGAAGCGTGAGCCTCTTCTGCCGAGGTCAAAGCGAAGACTCTGGCTTGGCCCTTCTTGCTGGTCTCCCCTCCTGGCTTCGAGTTACGGTTGGGGCAATGCGGCGAGATGTGTCCGACTTCGTTGCAGCTGTAGCATCTTCGGGTGTCTTTCGGGCACGGCTTTCCAGCATGAGACTGCTGTCCACAAAATCTGCACTTGCCTCCGACATCCGAACCATTACCACTCTGGGGCTGACGGTAAGGAACCACTGCTTTGCTCTGACCATTGCCGCGATTCCCTTGAGGTTGGTACTTCAGTCGCTTGGCCTGATGATTGTTGAATCTGCCACCATTCCCAAAACGCTTGAAACCAGAGTTCTTGGAGTTGTTTTCCGATCCTTTGCCAGATCCACTTTTGCGTTCTTGAGTCCTCTTATAATCGTCCTCCAGAATTGACGCTAATTCCACAGCTTTGGCCACCGTGGTTGGCTGAGAAACCAAAACCTTAGATCTTAGGCCGTCGCGCAAACCATCCACAAATCTTCTCGCCTTCACCAACTCATTAGGACAGGCGTCTGATGCAAAGCGCTGAAGCTGCTCGAACTTCGTCTCGTACTGAATAACAGACATGGAACCTTGGACCAGTTCCAGAAACTCCTTCTCCTTTCTGCGCTGAATATGCGGAGGAAAATACTTCTTGTTGAAGACTTCTTTAAATTCTGTCCAAGAAATCTCTTGCCCTGCTTCAAAGTTATTACGCTCTGCCGATTCCCACCAAAACACAGCTTCGCCGACAAAGAGATATGTCGCGAACACAACTCGTTCCTCTTCTGGTACCTTCATTCCTTTGAATAGCCGCTCCACCTCGACTATCCAACGCTCTGCCTTCTCCGGGTTATCTTCTCTAGAAAAAGCTGGTCCCGCTCTTTTGAACCTTTCAAGGGTTGGTCTCTTCACTTTAGGCGCACTGCTGTTGCTACCACCATTCCTTAGCTCCCTTGCTAATTCTCTTACTATGTCCGACAGATTCTGACTAGACGCCTCCTCTAGAGAGGGATTTGGCACAGCACCTGATCGCCTTCCTCGATTTCCAGCCGTCGCCATCTACTGCCAGGGAAAGAAGGAGAATTAGAACTTAACATCGATGCTTCATTTTAATTCATCCTCCAATCCATGACTCCTAATCGCAAACACACAAACACACGACGGAACACACAAGGCAAACACCACAAGCAAGATAACTTTAATTAATTCCACTAAGAGGTTACAGGATTCCACAAGATTCTATTCTTTTAAAGATTCCTATTTGAGTCCTTGAACACCACATCTCAAAGGTACTCGTCTAAAATCTCAAAGGATACATACATAGGTGCAAAAGATAGGTGATCTCCATACCAATCTATCTCCCATTCGGTCATGTGAGGCCACCTATAACCTAGGGATTTAAACCTAAGGTAAAGAGTATAAAAAAGATCTGAATCGTTTCTCGCACGAACGTAAACCGGGTGCTCTAGAACTGTTCGATACTCCTGGTTGATCACGACCACATGCTCCTCTTCAGGGTCCTACTCCTGGTTAATCCAATGGCTTAGATTCAGTAGAAAATTCCAGATTTTTCCACTTTCAAGATGACTCTTGGGTTTTCAAAGAAAGAATTAAATGGGTCAATTGCATGGCATTTGTGACAACCTCCAACTACCTCCACTAATGGCCAAGTCGACCCAAGCTCAAATGGGTTTGGGTTTGGGTTTGGGTCTCTCTTTTAGAATTCCATTAATCACTACTAACCCACTTAAGAAATATCTAATTCATAATTTTTGCTTAATCTCAAATTAATTCTATTCCCAAAAATAACACAAACTTCATACAAAAACCTATCCAATAATCTTAGGTCAAATGAAGCCAAACCAACATGTCACGCCAACCATGAATCATATAATCCAATAAAATCTCCGATTAAGATCAATTCAAAAAATCACAAATTTTATGGCGTTCGATCGATTCCGGCGGGAATTGAATTTTCAAAAGATTTTTGAAAATTTAAATAAATGCATACCGTTGAGCCAAGAAAATACTATAAAATTTACGGTCGTCACAAAAAGGGAATTTATATAATAAATCACAATTTTTTTAAAAATGACGTACTCTAGAAAATATTTACCGAACAGGCTATCTGACAAGCTGCGCAGGGGCCAGCGTGGCCGCTCATACTTATGCAAGAATGAAGCTGTGGTTGACCGATCCTACAAGAGCTTTGTAGCGGCATGTAAGATGATACGTGATATCTCTGGACATATTCTTGCGAGTTTGCGATTGCTTCAGCCAGTTACGACAGAGATATTAGGATTCAAAGTTGTTCCAGGACCTTTCTCAGCTTCGAGGACTCGAGGTTATTATGACGTTGTGACATCATCAGCCAATACGACGGGGTTTACCCCTTAACCCGTTGTTCTACATGAGGCCTCTTTCTTCAAAAGTATCCTTTTCCTAATCGAACTTACGCAAGTGTTTGTTTGGGAAAATGCAAAGTGTTTGTTTTGGGAAAATTTTGGGGTGCCGAAAGGTATCACCCTTGTGTGACTCTGTCCCCTTTCATAGGAGGGAAATTTATATAACAGGGTATAAAAAAAAAAATTTAAAACTAACACGCTGTAGAACTTATTTGCAAAAGAGGGTATCTGACAAGCCACGCAGGCGCCAGCGCGGCCGCTGGCGCCTGCGTGGCATTTTTTTTAAACTGACCCGAAAGGCATCGGTCGATCCGACGCCTTTTGCAGAAATGTTAAAGGCGTCGTTCGATCCGACGCCTTTTGAGAAATGTTAAAGGCGTCGGTCGATCCGACGCCTTTTGCTGAAATGTTAAAGGCGTCGGTTCAACCGATGCCTTTTAGACCCTTAACCTTTTTTTTTTCCACACAATGGAGGCGACCGACGCCTCTCACCCAGTTTTCCTCTCGGGACTGTTCCTCCGGATGAAATCTACAATTTTTCACCTGATAATACATCCACAAACATACACCAAAACACATTCACAAACATACACAAAACATATATAAAAATATACACAAATATATTACATAACATTAAACTATTACAAAGTTATACAACGTATTACAAATGTACTTATAATATAAAATTACAAGTGTTTAATCAATTCTCCTCAACCTATTCCTACCCCGTCCTCGTGCTCGAACTGGAATTTCCTCAGGATCAACGTCAGGCATAACATATGAAGAAGAAGGGGCATGTCGTAGAGCACGGAGTGCGCGCTGTCGCCGGGTATATACTTTTGAAGAAAGGGGCCTCTCAACTTGATCGACCGAGGCGTCTGGAACAACTAGTGATTTTGTAAAACCCGTGGTGTCAGCTAATGATGTCACAACGTCTGGTGAAGCTGATAAATGATCTGGAACAACCTCCATTCCTGGAATCTCAGTCATAACGGGCCGAAGCAATGGCAAACTCGCAAGAACATGACCAGAGATATCGTGTATCGTCTGACATGCCGCTACATAGCTATCATAGGATCAGTCTACCAAAGCATTATGAGACTGAGCGTGCACTTGTCTCACACAAGTAAGCTACAAAGGAACAAGAATATATGTTATCTACTCATACAATTGTGAATTAAATCAAATATGAAGTCGGAGATACTCACCAATGCCAGCTCAGTGTCGCCCCTCGGTTGATATACCATCTCCGCCTCATGCACAGGTGGCATGATAAGTCTCCTCGTGATCCTCAAGTACCATCTCATGTATGCATTATCTGCATCTTGCTCCATCATTGCAGGCTCCCCTTGAACGAGAGTGGTCATCCGGTCATCCCATCTAGTAATATAGGCTGCATGATGCGACCTCCAATCATAACTCCCTCGGCCTCGACGCGATGATCGTTCAATGAACTCTACACCAAGAGGGGGAAAAATCTTCTTAAATCCAAACTGCAACATAACTCGATCTGGAACATGAATCTCCACGATGTCTACACATATAAGTGGCGTCCTAGATAGCCACACATGCGCTCCATCCGTACATACTCCAGGTAACTGCGCTAATACATGATCATAATATGGCTGCCATGTTACCTACACAACATATGAAAATGAGAGCCCTATCACTTCTATTTACATTTGTTATATTCATAACATGTACATTACGAATGACTAATACCTGGCCGGATCGCTGATAGTCTAGTTCAGATCTATACAACAAGAGGACACTGTGAGGATTTACTGTTTTTTTCTTTTTAGCATTCCACCTAACATAAAGAAGATGAAAAATACATTAGTCAAAATCCCAATAGAAGATCACAAAATAACTTAAACAGAAAACATATACCGAACTCCTAACGAAGATAAACCATCTAATGGAGTGCTTTGAATGTTTGGACGGCCAATATGCAATCTCTCCCACGACCATAGCTGTTTAACACATACACACCCAGCATGAATCAAATGTTATAATTGAAATAAACATTTCAGCATGAATCACATTGTTGATGGTTTACCTGGATCAAAGTGACGCACCCGGCAATCCCGAATGTGCTAGGTTGGCAAGCTTTTGCCAACTCTCTGTACAGGTAGGCAAGGGTGGCACTACCCCATGCATACTGTCCCGCAGTGTATAAGTCCTCTAACAAAAGAAGATACATCGGGTGCACATGGCTACTGCTGCTATCCCCAAATATAGTGCTACCGAGCAAATAGAGTAAATATGCTCGTGCGTGTTGCTCGACTTCAATCTCTGTGGCATCTTCCGACAGGCGACTGAACTGCTCTCTCAACCACAACAGACTTACCCTAGTTCGTCCTTTCAATGATTCGCGTGGAGGTACCCGTCCAAGAAGGTGCTCGTATATTTCATTCCAGTCAATGCCCACAGTCGAGCAACTCACCGCAATGCCATCAACTCGCAGTCCGAGTAGTACAGCAACATCTTGTAATGTTATAGTCATCTCCCCCAAATGCAAGTGAAATGTTTGCATCTCCCTCCGCCATCTCTCAACTAGGGCAGTGATGAGAGCCCTATCAATCCTGATATACTTTAACCGTGTAAAGTGGCCAAAACCTGCCATCTCTATGTACGGCAACATGCGCGGATCAACTACCCAATGGCGCACGTTTTGCCAGTGCTCGGTGCATTCAATGCACCCGGGATCCTATACACATGAAAAGTACTTACAATTAGAAAAGTAGTTATTTCTGCAATATACAAAACTAAGGAGATAATGATTATGCACATACCTCTCCGTTCCATATGCCATCGGATCTGTGCGAGCTCTGCTCTGTGAGGACGGATGGATCAATCGGTCCTGGGTCCATAATATCTACAAAGAAACCAACAGTTAATTGTAACTTCAAAGAATGTATAAACCAACCTACTTTAAATAGAAAAACCGTTGAAAGAACATGTACCAATCCGCTGAAGGTGTGTTTTGGCATTGTCGCCTATTATGTCCAAGTTGGTTACATTTCCCACAATGGTAGTGTGATCGACCATCTGTCGTCATACCCGCACTATCCATCGCATTACGTATTCTCCTAGTGCGTGGACGACCGGGTTTTCGTGTCACTCTTGGGGGCTTCACCACATACATAGGTGACTTTTCCTCCCAAGATTGTCGATCAAGAGGAGGAAAGAATTCGACTGCATACACCGATCTATATGCATCAGCTGTATACCAATGTCCAACTAAATCGCCGATGGGTCGCCTTCGCTTCGAATGGACAACAAGTAGATGAAGACATGGATGTTTGTACACCTGAGGATAATTGCAAGAACATGTATGATCGGTGTCATCCACCACATATTTTCTACCACGCATTGTTCTCGCTTGATACATGTGAGAATTGATTTGGTCAACAAACATGCTGCCAATGAGATGCGTTTGTTCTTTAATCTTCCACTCAATAGTAGGGGTATATGGGGTTGTCATGGCCAATCCGGCCGAATGTCGCTTCACAAAGAATTTGACGATCCGGTAGAATGTGGCTGACACTAAGGCTTGCACCGGTAATGATCGAGCCCCTTTTAACACGCTGTTTAGACTTTCAGCCATATTTGTTGTGGTCATTCCAAATCTTTTAAAACCATCGTGAGCTAGAGACCACAATTCAGGTGATAATCCACCTTCCTCACTGAGTAGCCATTTTGCTTCTAGACTTTCTGCACCGATAAGTTTCATCTTCTCATCAAACTCGTCTATGGTAAGCACAGATGCAGCTTCCCCTATCAACCTCGTCAATACATCATTTTTAAACTTCTTATGATAGTTTGCCTTTATGTGTCGCATACAATATCGGTGACAAAAATGAAGCTGCGGAAACACCTCTGGCACAGCCTTTTGCAACCCTTTATGTCGATCAGATATGATAGTGATACAGATCCTATCAAGGACAACATGCTCCTTCAACATACGTAAGAACCATCTCCAATTAGGGTAATCCTCACCCGAAACAAGGCCAAATGCAAGAGGAAACAAACCCTTGTGGCCGTCGTTAGCAGTCGCCGCCAAAAGAGCTCCTCCATACTTACCAGATAGGAAAGTAGCATCAACACTTATGACTGGGAGACAATGTTTAAAACCCTGAATACATGGCCCAAATGCCCAAAACGCCTTCTCAAACCGTCGACATGTAGCATCTTCCATTGGGGTCGTCACCAACCTACAAATGGTTCCCGGATTGGCATTAACTATTGCCTCCAAGTACATTGGCAACAATCGATATGACTCAACCCAATCACCATACACTGCTTTGATGGCCATATTCCTTGCCCTCCATGCTTTTGGGTATGAAATATCCACGTGAAACGTCTCCTTAATCCTCTCTTGAATAACCACTGGTGGGATATCCACTTCCGCTCTAATAGAGGGTAATATATGCCGACAAACAAATGCCGCAATACATTGTCTATGACCAGTGTCCAGCTGAGCATTTCTAAAAGTGTGTTCGCCACCATACGTCTTCACTTTAAAATGATTCATCCCCTTCACCAGTGATGCATGTACTCTCCATGGGCAGGCAGGGTATTGACATTTTGCTGTGTACTGTGTCGGACTTGTACGCAACACTTTATATCGAACATCAAGCGCTATTGAAAACTCCCTCAATGCGTGTACAAATTCATCTTTATTAGGGAATATTTGCCCCACATATATTGCTTCCTCATGATATGTCTCCTCATGCAAACCCCGATTAATTGCCCCATCTATTTCCTCATCGGTTAGTCGCGCCCAAAGGGGCTCCTCCTCATATGGCAACTCCTCCTCAAAATAGTCCAAGTTATCTGTAGCAATTGCGATGTCCACCAATTCATCTCCCTCATTATCTACCATCTCTTGCACACTATCCTCTCCTCGTACATCTTCAACATCAATAACCGGTGAATTCGGCATTTGCTCATCATTTTCCCCATCCCCTTCCTCATTCTCCCCTTCGTCTTCATCATCATTCATATTTCCCTCTTTCATACCACTTGATCCAGTGTGAAAATAAGGGTTATCAAATGATGTTTGTGTGCCAAACCATTCATGACCACGTGTCATGCCAATATTCATCGCTTCATGACCATGAGATGTGTGCCTATATTATATACATTATAATCAATTTATGATACCGTAAATTTAATGGTATTCAATACAGGTTTTAATTAAACTTACCTCAAACTATGCGAAAGTTGGGGTTCGTTGCACGCTAGTGATATAGACAAATCTTCTTCATTATCTTCCACACGCCTTCCTCTACAGTGTCCACTCGACCTATCTCTGCGAGCACTCCTACTTTCGCCTTCACCATCATTTCCAAACCTACGCATGCGCGCCTATTTTTCTACGCATAGCTCGAAGCTAAGCACATGAGGCACGAAATAGAACATTTGTCTCATAGAATTGTCATCATCAATTGGTATTAGGGTAGTCCTTCCTCCATAAACTGGCATCTTGTACTTCATACGAATTTTCCACAATCTTTGGTCCCATCCCAGTTTGTTTACCACTTGCATCTCTAGTTCTTCGTAAGTACTCGGCTTATTAATAAATAATCCTACACTTTCACCGCCTTCGTATTCACCTCTATCAATTCTACCACCATACATTAAGACAAACGGAACAATTTCTCCCGCCATCTCTTGTCACAAAACTTATAAGAAAGAAACACTATCAAATACTACACAAATATAACGTACTTAATTTCATACATATTTCAAACATATATTAAAAATATATATTACCTATATCGATGCGCGCGACGGGGTGATGAGGTGGCCGGGCGACAGGAGGCGAGCCGAGTACTGGCCGGGGCGAGGACGGGGAGGCGGAGCTGGCCGGAGGCGGTGGGGCGACGGTGGCCCGAGGCGAGCGCGAGGAGGGATCTGAAAAGGAGGCGGTGGGGCGACAGTGGCAGGAGGCGAGGAGGGAGCTGGCTGGAGGCTGTGGGGCGACGGTGGCCAGAGGCGAGCGCGGGGAGGGATTTGAAAAACCGAGACGTCGCCGGATAAAAAACACGCCTTTCGGGCTCGGTGCGGCCGAGCCCGAGCCCGAGCCCTAAAAGGGTAATTGAAGGCGTCGGTTGAACCGACGCCTTTCAGTTATAACGAAATTAAATGATAAGTTAAGAGAAAGCGTCGGTTAAACCGACGCCTTTGTAAAGCGTCGGTTAAACGAATTTAAAGGCGTCGGTGCAACTGACGCTTTTGGAATTTCGTCGGTTGAACCGACGCCTTTAACATTTTTGCAAAAGGTGTCGGATCAACCGACGCCTTTCGGGTCAGTTTAAAAAAAAAATCCACACAGGCGCCAGCGGCCGTGCTGGCGCCTGCATGGCCTGTCAGATACCCTCTTTTACAAATAAGTTCTACAGTGTGTTAGTTTTAAATTTTTTTTTTTTATACCCTGTTATATAAATTTCCCTATAAATTTCCCTTCATAGGATGCCCGGACAGGGGCAGTAGAAAAGGACCAGTGGCAGGTTAGGTGCCTAATTCAATTTAGAAGAAACCAAGAAAACCTAATTGCCCACCACTGATCCAAGAGCTTCTTTCTCAGTCGAGGCAGCCAGCGCCGGAGCTCTCTCGTTGACCCCCCATTGGCCACCGAGACACGGGCGGTCTGACCGGCCTCCCTAGATTTGTCGGCGACATTCTGGCCGAATCACTGGCATTTGTCTCGCCGGATAGCCTGGGCTTGAATCCCGTCCTCTGCGGCTGCTCGGGCGGCGCTGGGGGCCTAGGGCCCGGTTGCTGGCGTCTAGAAGCGGCGGAGCTGGCCCGAAGCTAGGGGTACATTGCCGGAGACCAGACCAAATTCGTAGAGATGCGATCTAAATCCTCCCCGGATTCAAGAAAGGAAAACCCTGGAAACTTGTGGGGTTTTGAGATTCGTATCCGGAAGACAAGACTGAAATCGAATCGAGAGAGTGAGCAGTGAGCGGCCACAGAGAGAGGGGTGACGAGTGTTGAAAGAGGGAAGGTGTAATGGCTCCCACCGATGGAGAAGCCCCCCAAATCCCTTCTCCACACCGTATTACATCTTCCCTTTCTTCTCTTTCTTTCTTGCTATCTTTCTTCCTTCTCCTTTTGGCTTATTGTAAATTACTTGGGATGATTGGTAAATTACTGAAGTTCATGTTCGCTTCTAATTGTATTCTAAAGAAACTAATTTTTATTTATAATAATAAACACCATCTGACCTAGTATGTGTTTATTTCTGGGACGGGTTTTGCTGGAATCTGATTTTTCTTAGGTTGGCTTCTTGGATTTTGATGACTTGTTTGCTGGGATTGTTTGTGGGTGTGAATGCATTGGATATTTGTGTGAATTAGGTCAGTGGTTTGATTGTTCTTTTTTAATGCTCTCTTTTGGCATTTTTGTAAGTTGCAATCTTTTCTTTTAGAAGAATGAATGAATCTTCGGTAGACTTTTTAAAACGCCTTTTGCCCAAATTTCAATATTCAAAATGATACTTGTTTCATATGAGCGCATCTTGGTCTTCTTTGTCAAGGTGATCACTCTTGGTCATTTGACGGAAGATTGGTGTCAAATTTGTAACACTATGCTTATATTGATACTTGAGTTGCACACCACTACACCACAGATTAGCAACCAAAGTTGTCCACTTTGAATTTTTACCTAGAATTCTGCTTCTAGTACAATTTTTTGTAAACTGTTGAAGTTTTTATGTTGCTAAGTTAATTTGTTTCTTTAGCTGAATAGAATTTGTTGGGACAGAGGCACAAAGCCATCATGATGTATGTTTTTAGTCACAAATTTCGTGGCTACTAGACACTGCTATTGTTATTAATGTGTCCCAGAAAATATGAATCTGTACTGACAGAACAGTATCTTAGTTATTCGATATGCTAGAATGGTGACAAAACTATGGTAGACTATATGGGCTAGATTTTAAGATTGGTTAAGGTTCTTGAGAATGTAAAACTAGCATTCTAAGCTGAATACTAATAATAATGCAGGGTACTAATTCGAAGGAGCTTAAACACAATTTTTGGATCAAAACCAGTTTTTACTTGCTTATATAATAGAGTGCGCGACAACCTTGTAGGAGCATAATGGTAGAGAACTTTATGTTCTAAAATCCTGTTGCAGATTTGATTTCAGCACCACTGAAAACTAATTTTTAATTTTGAGTGGTACAAAACTCCGCCATTGTCTTACTATCTCTTACAAAAGAGGTAGCCCAAAACAGGCTGGAATGGAGGAGTAAGATCCGTGTCGCTGACCCCAAATAGTTGGGAAAAGGCGCTAATTGATTATGATTATGATTATGAGTGATACAACTACATTTAATTTGAATTTTCCTTTCCTTGCCACTACATCTACTTTAAATTTTCCTCGTATGAAGTAAATATTTATTTGTTGGAGTACTTTTGTGACTAGCTCCACGACGACCAGTATAATATGGGACTTATTTGGATTGAGAAGAAAGAATGGACGTTGAAGTATACGGAGCTCCAAGAGATAGTTAAACGAGACCAAGCTGATTATCTAATTGCCTTTTTCTGAAGTTGAAAAACGAGAGAAGAATTTGAGGAAAGCTTTGGGTGTTGAGAAGCATTGTGTTGCAAATGTAAATTGTCTATCCATTTGTCATCTCTAGACCAGAGCCACGACTTTGAATGTTTTAAGCTCATTGTTAGTTTTATTTTTCTGGTTTATGTTTATAACAATCTTACATGTTCTTGAATTTCTTATATAGTGATGACATTCTCATTTTTTTTCCCATTTTTTTTCTCTTTTTATTCTCTTTGTTGCAACCTAGTCGCCAATCTCATGCATATTGGGTAATCGAATGTGTTGATGTGAATTAGTATGAACTTGTTATGTAGTAAAGACCTGGAATATAATAAAACTGAGTCCAACGGTGAAATTGATGATGATAGCCACAATAAATTATGAACGTGCTATTTACTTAACATTCTTCGTTATTTTTTATTGTAGGATTTACTATAATGATAATTAGTTGTAACTGGTTTTTGCAGCTGGAAAACGCTTTGCAGATTTGCGCTCAGAGTCTGCAGGAGCGAAGATTTGTTCTGACGATAAACTAGTTGAAGCACATGGAATGGTTGCTGGAATTCAATAGAATTTGTTGGAAGTTGACACAAGTTGCGGATGCCAAGCTGGCAGAAGCTAGTTGGATGTGTTCAGAGATTGATCGGAGACTACAAGAAGTGGAGAGCTGTGTAAGTGTTTCTGGATGGAGAGGCTTTCCTTCAGTTCACAGTAAGTTGCAATTCTCCCTTTTGTTTCATATATTACATGTATATTTTTTTTTTTCACATAAGCAATTTATTTTTGTTTGTTATTTTTTCTTATTGCTTATTGTTTGTTTTCTATTTTAGAAAAAAAGCCCATAAAGACGAGACCTGCACGAATTTAAGCAACACTTTGCTTGAATTCTTCAGGACTCAGACCAAGTACGGAGGAGCTAAGCTTGACTGTGGAGTAGGTCAGCTTAGTTCTCTCTCTCTTTTAATTTCTTTGTTCTAAATACTATGTGGATTGTCTGTATTGTTTTTTTTTCCAGTGAGTGGAACATTCTTGTTTACATTCATGCTTCTTATATAGTGACTGAACAAGACTTACCCAGCAGTCCCTCGTCCCCTTGGAAATGCAGTTTCTTTTATCAATGCCGCAGTTCAGCTCAGTGTTCAACCAGTACAAGTTGTGGCAATGTTATAGTGGAGTGCTTACAGTTGGCTTTTGGTGCATGTGGAACTAGCCATGCAATTAGAACAAGAAATATAAAGAAATTTTTTAAGTGGGAAGCCTGTCACTCTTGATATTCTACCCATAAGAAAGGAAGAAGATTTTTTAAGTGGGAGTCTTAATCAGAAAGAAAGGAATCTTGAAGATATTAGGAAGAAGATTGAGGCAATTAATCTGAAGTTATGGATCTGTAGTTTAAAGAAAATGAAGCGACACCATGCACAAGGCAGGTTGAACTAGGGGCTATTGAAGTGGTGGGTAAAGGTTGTAATTTTTGTTGATCAAGTCCACATGTTAAATTTTTTTTTTATGATTGTTAAATTGTTCTGATTGCAGGAAGCTGTTTTAAAGTGGAAGAACCTAAAGATAATCGAGAAAGAACTACTTGCCTTACAAGAAATGCTCAATACCAGAGCGAGTAAGAATTTGTCTGATTTACCGAAATTGTTTGTCTGTTGTCAGCCTGTTTTATTCACTGCAATCATGTGTCTAGCATTGTAGCTGTAAGGGTGTAACTAGACTCGGACGAAGGTCATATGCGTGAGTGAGCAAACTGGTTTTCTAATTTTTTTCTTTAAATGGACAACTCATCTTTTTCATTACTTACGCGTAAAACCTTGCCGTATTTTTTTTTCTTTATCAACTCTTTGGTTTCTAGTTTTTTAAATTTAACTTATAGTAACAATTATTATCAACTTTTAATGAAAAATATTAGCCATTAGGAGATCCTTGGGAGGTGATGCCTATTCTCATTATCTTGCTTGGACTAATGTGTAACGGTCGGCTTAGATGCTATAAATTCCTTGTCGTGATTTCTTTTGGTAAAAAATAACTATTAGCCTTTTGTTTATTTGGTTACTTGCAGGTAGCAGTTCAGCAGCTAAGTGATGAGCATGCTGCTGTTCTTGATGGAAAAAAGAAACAGTTTGAGCTGGAGATGGAGGAGAGGAGAAAATCAGTGGATAAGAAAATGAAAAGTGAGTTAGTTTCACTGGGGGACATGGAAGACGAAATTGATCTCGAAGAAGAGAAAATAACGAAAAAAGAGATCCTTTAGATACGATATCTAACAAGGGGAGAGGAAAAATAATAATGATTATGACTCAAAGATGAAAGCTTTGAAGGAGAGAGAGAAGCACCTTAAATATAAAGAGAAAGCCTTGGACATGGAGAGAAAGTGCCAAGAAACTGACAACCAAGAAATGCAAAATCTTAGAGCTGGGATTGCAAATGATAGATCTGCATTGGAGGATAGCGAGAAGCAAATCCTAAAGAGCAGGAAGTTCACCAAGTACTTGAGGTTGAGAGGATAGAACTTCAGAATTTGCAGGCCGAGCTGACAGCTGAGAAAGAGGACGGGTGGCTCCAGAATAGAAAGGGATGATTTGAAGCAGGAAAATGACAATTTTGGAAAGCAGTGGGATTAACTGGGTGAAAGAAAAATTGAAATTGAGAAAAAGCTAAAGCACTTATTTTCCCCAGTTGAAGTTATTTTGGCGACACCCTAAGAAGGGAGAACTCAAAGTTAATATGGGGGGCTCGTTCTTGCCTTTCAGCAATAAGGATAGTGTTGATGTGGTGATTAGTGATGGTGGTGGTTGACTTATTCACTTTAAGGGGTCTTTTATTGAGGATGCTGGCTCAGCAAATGAGATAGAGCTTTGTGCTGCTTTGGTGGCGATGGATGCAGTAGCAGATGGAGGGTATTCCAAGGTGTGCTTTGAAGGAGACACTTTCGATGTGGTCAGCTGGCTGCGAGGTGAAGGAGGTTTGATTAACCTCAATAGTGTCAAAGCTGAGGAAGCTATGGTTTTGTTGGCCAACTGGGGCAGGGACAGTTTTTGTCATGTCTTCTGGGATGCGAACTCAGTGGCTCACGAGCTGGCTGGAATTGCTAGAAGTAGAGAAGAGTCTTATTCCCGGACTGTTGCAATTCCTTTATGTATCAGTGAGTATCCACTAAGGGACTACTCTGCTTTTGCGTGTAGCCTGGTTTTAGGCTGTTTTCACATGAAAAAAAAAAGAAAAGAAAAAGAAAAAACAAGCAAAAGTTGCTGCAATGATAGGCCTTGAGAGATGAAATATGATTTAGAAAGCAGGAAATGTGAAATATGAAATGCTTCATAAATTTGAGTGCCAGAAGCATGAGTGGAAGCCTGGTTTTAGGCTCTTTTGACATAAAAAAAGAAAAGAAAAAGAAAAAGCAAAAGTTGCTGCAATGATAGGCCATGAAAGATCAAAATTGATTTAGAAAGCAGGAAATGTGAAATATGAAATGCTTCATGAATTTGAGTGCCTAAAGCATGAGTGGAAGCCTGGTTTTAGGCTGTTTTGACAAAAAAAAAGAAAAGAAAAAAAAAGTTGCTGCAATGATTGGCCATAAAAAATCAAAATTGATTTACAAAGCAGGAAATGTGACATATGAAATGCTTCATAAATTTGAGTGCCAGAAGCATGAGTGGAAATTTCTGTGCAGCATGAATGTGAAGAGATGAAGAAACTACTACAAGATAAAATTACAGCTTTTGAGGAGGAGGAATGTTATGGTTAAGAAGGATATTGAGGAACTATCTACACTGCTTGATAATGTGTAGATCGAGAGGCAGAAATGATTCGAGAACAGTTGTCAGCTGCATGCTGTTATTGAGTAGAACAAAACTTGCAAGTGCTGCGGGGAGGCAGTACTTTCTAACAACCAACTGTAATTGGAATTTAGGATGCAAAAGCCCCTCTTTCCTGGCAATTAGCCAGGGGCTACTTGAATGAAACCGTGAAAAGTGGCCTGCCATCGTCTGTTATGCCACCAAGGGTTATAGGTTCAATTTTTGGTGTCTGTTTGTGAAGGACTCTGCCATTACCTCGATCTTTTTGAGAAATACAGAGGACATGATGTGAGTGGTTATATTCAATCGAAGTTATTTGGCGACTGCCTAATAAAGGAAAATTCAAAGTTAATATTGGGGTCTTCTTCTTGCCTGTCAGCAATAAGCGTGGTGTTGGTGTGGTGATTAGAGATGATGGTGATTGACTTATTCACTGCAAGGGGCTACTTATTGAAACCGTGGAAAGTGGCCTGCCATCTTCTGATATGTCACCAAGGGTGATGATAGGTTCAATTTCTGGTGGTCCATTATCTCGGTTAGGAAAATGTACAAAAATTTTTAACCTATCCCCAGTGAGCAGAGTTTTGTTGAGTAAAGACACTAACGTAGAACCATCAGAGCAGTTGGACGAGGCGAAAGAGACACTAGCTTTTTATTGATTCTGGCTCTGTTAATAATCATGTGAATGGTTTGGTAACTCTAACTGAGAACAGTATTAGGGAAATGGAGGATGGGAAAGCTCCATTGGTTGATCAAAGGTGGTTGAGAGGATAGAACTTCAAAATTTGCAGGGCCTGCTGACAGCTGAGAAAGAGATCCAGTGGCTCCAAAATAGAAAGGGGATATTTGATGCAGGAAAAGGACAATTTTGAAAAGGAGTGGGATGAACTGGATGAAAGAAAAGTTGAAATTGAGAAAAAGCTAAAGCACTTATTTTCCCCAGTTGAAGTAAGTTATTTTGGCGACTCCCTAAGAAGGGAGAACTCAATGTTAATATGGGGGGCTCGTTCTTGCCTTTTAGCAATAAGGATGGTGTTGATGTGGTGATTAGTGATTGTGGTGGTTGACTTATTCACTTTAAGGGGTCTTTTATTGAGGATGCTGGCTCAGCAAATGAGATAGAGCTTTGTGCTGCTTTGATGGCGATGGATGCAGAGGTGAAGGAGGTTTGATTAACGTGAATAGTGTCAAAGCTGAGGAAGCTATGGTTTTGTTGGCCAACTGGGGCAGGGACAGTTTTTGTCATGTCTTCTGGGATGCGACCTCAGTGGCTCACGAGCTGGCTGGAATTGCTAGAAGTAGAGAAGAGTCTTATTCCTGGACTGTTGCAATTCCTTTATGTATCAGTGAGTATCCCCTAAGGGACTACTCTGCTTTTGCCGTGTAGCCTGGTTTTAGGCTGCTTTCACATAAAAAAAAAAGAAAAGAAAAAGAAAAAAAAAGCAAAAGTTGCTGCAATGATAGGCCATGAGAGATGAAATATGATTTAGAAAGCAGGAAATGTGAAATATGAAATGCTTCATAAATTTGAGTGCCAGAAGCATGAGTGGAAGCCTGGTTTTAGGCTGTTTTGACATAAAAAAAGAAAAGAAAAAGAAAAAGAAAAAGCAAAAGTTGCTGCAATGATAGGCCATGAAAGTTCAAAATTGATTTGTGAAATATGAAATGCTTCAGGAATTTGGGCGCCTGAAGCATTAGTGGAAGCCTGGTTTTTGGCTGTTTTGACATAAAAAAAGAAAAGAAAAAGAAAAAGCAAAAGTTGCTGCTATGATAGGCCATGAGAGATCAAAATTGATTTAGAAAACAGGAAATGTGACATATGAAATGCCTCATAAATTTGAGTGCCAGAGGCATGAGTGGAAATTTCTGCGCGGCATGAATGTGAAGAGATGAAGAAACTACTACAAGATAAAATTACAGATTTTGAGGAGGAGCAATGTTATGATTAAGAAGGATATTGAGGGACGATCTACATTCTTGATAATGTGAAGATCGGGAGGCAGAAATGACTCTAGAACAGTTGTCTGCTGCTTGATTTTATTGAGCAAAATAAAACTTGCAAGCGCTGCGAGGAGGCAGTACTTTCTAACAACCAACTGTAAGTGGAATTTAGGATGCAGAAGCCCCTCTTTTCTAGCAATTAGCCAGGGGCTACTTGAATCAAAACTGTGAAAAGTGGCTTGCCATCTTCTGTTATGTCACCAAGGGTTATAGGTTCAATTTTTGGTGTCTGTTTGTGAAGGACTCTTCGATTACCTTGATCTTTTTGAGAAATGCAGAGGACATGATGTGAGTGGTTATATTCAGTCGAAGTTATTTTGTCGACTGCCTAATAAGGGAAAATTCAAAGTTAATATTGGGGGCTTCTTCTTGCCTGTCAGCAATAAGCGTGTTGTTGGTGTGATGATTAGAGATGATGGTGATTTGACTTATTCACTGCAAGGGGCTACTTATTGAAACCGTGGAAAGTGGCCTGCCGTCTTCTGATATGTCACCAAGGGTGATAGGTTCAATTTCTGGTGGTCCTTTATCTTGGTTAGGAAAATGTACAAAGATTTTTAACCTATCCCCAGTGAGCAGAGTTTTGTTGTGAAAAGACTCTAACGTAGAACCATCAGAGCAGTTGGACGAGGCGAAAGAGAGACACCAACTTTTTGTTGATTCTGGCCCTGTTAATAATCATGTGAATGGTTTGGTAACTCTAACTGAGAACAGTATTAGGGAAATGGAGGATGGGCAAGCTCCATTGGTTGATCAAAGGAGGTTGATAGGATAGAACTTGAAAATTTGCAGGACCTGCTGACAGCTGAGAAAGACGTCCAGTGGCTCCACAATAGAAATGGGATATTTGATGCAGGAAAATGACAATTTTGAAAAGGAGTGGGATGAACTGGATGAAAGAAAATTTGAAATTTAGAAAAAGCTAAAGCACCTATTTTCCCCAGTTGAAGTTATTTTGGCGACTCCCTAGGAAGGGAGAACTCAAAGTTAATATGGGGGGCTTCTTCTTGCCTGTCAGCAATAAGCGTGTTGTTGGTGTGATGATTAGAGATGATGGTGATTTGACTTATTCACTGCAAGGGGCTACTTATTGAAACCGTGGAAAGTGGCCTGCCGTCTTCTGATATGTCACCAAGGGTGATAGGTTCAATTTCTGGTGGTCCTTTATCTTGGTTAGGAAAATGTACAAAGATTTTTAACCTATCCCCAGTGAGCAGAGTTTTGTTGTGAAAAGACTCTAACGTAGAACCATCAGAGCAGTTGGACGAGGCGAAAGAGAGACACCAACTTTTTGTTGATTCTGGCCCTGTTAATAATCATGTGAATGGTTTGGTAACTCTAACTGAGAACAGTATTAGGGAAATGGAGGATGGGCAAGCTCCATTGGTTGATCAAAGGAGGTCGAGTGGATAGAACTTTTGAATTTGCAGGGCTTGCTGACAGCTAAGAAAGAGGACCAGTGGCTTCAAAATAGAAAGGGGATATTTGATGCAGGAAAAGGACAATTTTCAAAAGGAGTGGGATGAACTGGATAAATAGAAAAGTTGAAATCGAGAAAAAGCTAAAGCAGCTGGAGGAGGAGAGATTCGCAAGATGGATGGAAGTTTAGGAGGAAGGCTTGGAGAGGGAAAATATTGCTTTAGAGAGTAAAGTCCAGAGGGAATTAGCTGCTCTACAATTAGAAAAAGCAATTTGCTTGTGCATAACTCCCAATCTTTTATTGCTTTAGCTTGGGATTGTCTTAAGCTAGGAAGGAGGAGGATTTTGAGGTTTTCATTATGGGAACCTGGTCAATCTGGTGGAATAGAAATAAATAAATGATGGGCAAGGTATGGTTGCGAAGTCTGTTTGGGAAGGATGCTGTTTTGATCTTTTTGAGAAATACAGAGGACATGATGTGAGTGGAATCTTGAAGATACTAGGAAGATGTTTGAGGCTGATATCTAAAGTTATGGATCTGTAGTTTAAAGAAAATGGAGGGACACCCTGCCGAAGGTTGAACTAGGGGGCTATTGAAGGGGTGGGTAAAGGTTGTAATTTTTATTCATCACTTCCACATGTTAAATTTTTTTTCATAATTGTTAAATTGTTCTGATTGCTGGAAGCTGTTTTAAAGTGGAAGAACCTAATGGGAATTGAGCTAAAACTACTTGCCTTATAAGAAATGCTCAATACCAGATTGAAAGTAAGAATTTGTCTGATTTACGGTCATTGTTTGTCTGTTGTCAGCCTGTTATGGAATTTTTACTGTTTATCCACTGCAATCTTGTGTCTAAAAAATATTTTTAGGCTAGCATTGCTGCGGTAGGGGTGTAACTAGACTCAGATGAGCATGCAAACTGGTTTCCTATTTGTTTTCTATTAATGCACCAATCCCCTTTTTCATTTCTTATGCTGAAAACCTTGCTGTTTTTTTTTCTGTATCAAACTCTTTGGCTTCTAGGTTCTTAAATTATACTCATAGTAATAATTATTATCCACTTTAATGAAAAATATTTGCCATTAGGAAATCCTTGGGAGGTGATGCCTTTGTGCATTATCTTACAAGGACTAATGTGTGACGGTCGGCTTAGATGCTATAAATTCCTCGTCTTGATTTCTTTTGGCCCGGAATAGTGGGGAACATGCGCTACATGATTATTATTATGATTTCTTTTGGTAAAAATAATGATTAGATTTTTGTTTATTTGGTTAGTTGCAGGTAGCAGTTCAACAGCTAATTGATGAGCATGCTGCTGTTCTTGATGGTAAAAAGAAAGAGTTTGAGTTGGAGATGGACGAGGAGGAAATCAGTGGATAAGGAAATGAAAAGTGAGTTAGTTTCACTGGGCAGAAGGAAGACGAAATTGATCTCGAAGAAGAGAAAGTAATTAAAAGCGAGAATCCTTTTGATAAGAAATCTAAAAATGGGAGAGGAAGAAGAGAATGATTATGACTCAAAGATAAAAGCATTAAAGGAGTGAGAGAAGCACATTAAATATAAAGAGAAAGCCTTGGCTATGGAGGGAAAGCGCCATGAAACTGATAAACAAGAATTGCAATGTCTTGGAGCTGGGATTGCAAAAGATAGAACTGCATTGGAGGATAGCAAGAAGCAAATCCCTAAAGGGCAGGAAGTTCACCCAGTGCTTGAGGTTCAGAGGATAGAACTTCAGAATTTGCAGGCCCAGCTGACAGCTGAGAAAGAGGACCGGTGGGTCCAAAATAGAAAGGGAAGTTTTGAAGCAGGAAAAGGACAAGTTTGAAAAGGAGTGGGATGAACTGGATGAAAGAAAGGTTGATATCGAGAAAATGCTAAAGTAGCTGGGGGAGGAGAAGGGGAGATTTGCAAAATGGAAGGAAGTTTTGGAGGAACGCTTGGAGAGGGAAAATATTGTTGGAGAGAGTGAAGTCCAGAGGGAATTAGAAGCTCTACAATTACAAAAAGCAATTTGCCGGTGCATAACACCAAATCATTTATTGCTTTAGCTTGGAACTTCTTATGCTAGGGAAGGAGGAGGATTTTGAGGTTTTCGGTATGGGAGCCTGGTCAATCTGGAGGAATAGAAACAATAAAGTGATGGAGAAGGCATGATGTGAGTGGTTATATTCAGTCGAAGTTATTTTTGCGATTGCCTAATAAGGGAAAAATCAAAGTTAATATTACGGGCTTCTTGTTGCCTGTCAGCAATAAGCGTGGTGTTGGTGTGGTGATTAGAGATGATGGTGGTTGACTTATTCACTGCAAGGGGTCTTTTATTGAGGATGGTGGCTCAGCAAATGAGATAGAGCTTTGTGCTGCTTTGGTGGCGATGAGAGCAGCAGCAGATGCTGGGTTGGTCATGGTGTGCTTTGAACGAGACACTTGAGATGTGGTCAGCTGGCTGCGAGGTGAAGGAGGTTTGATTAACCTCAATAGTGCCAAAGCAGAGGAAGCAATGTTTTTGTTGGCCAACTGGAGTAGGGATAGTTTTTGTCATTTCTTCCGGGAGGTGAACTCAGTGGCTCACAAGCTGGCTGGAATTGCTAGTAATAGAGAAGAGTCTTATACCTGGAGTGTTGCAATTCCTTTATGTATTTGTGATTATGTCCTAAGGGACTACTCTGTTTTTCCGTGTAGCCTGGTTTTAGGCTGTTTTGACAGCAAAAAATAAAGAAAAGAAAAGAAATGGCAAACGATGCTGCAATGATAGGCCATGAATGATAAAAATTGACTGAGAAAGGAGAAAGGATGAAATATGTAATGGTTCGTAAATTTGAGTGCTGGAAGCATGAGCTGCGATATTTCTGTGCAGCATGAATATGAAGAGATGAAGAAACTACTACAAGATACGATTACAGCTTTTGAGGAGAAAACTAGAGAGTTGAATGATATAAAGTATCTTAGGGACCAAAGTCAGCAGGTAGTGGAAAAATTGGAGCTTCAAAAGCAGACTTTTATTGAAGAGAAGCCGAAAATTGCCCAAGGACGAGAAGATCTTGAGGGGGAGAAATGTTATGTCTAAGATGGATATTGAGGAACTATCTACACTGCTTGATAATGTGAAGATGCAGAGGCAGAAATGATTCGAGAACAGTTGTTAGCTGCGTGCTTTTATTGAGCAGAACAAAACCTGCAACAGCTGTGGGGAGGCAGTAATTTCTAACAACTAACTGTAATTAGAATTGAGGTTGCAAAAGCCCTTCTTTGCTGGCAATTAGCCCGCGGATACATGATTGAAACTGTGAAAAGGGGCCTGCCATCTTCTGATATGCCACCATGGGTGATAGGTTCAATTTTTGGTGTCTGTTTGTGAAGGACTCTGCCATTACCTCGATCTTTTTGAGAAATACAGAGGACAGGATGTGAGTGGTTATATTCAGTCGAAGATATTTTGACGACTGCCTAATAAGGAAAAATTCAAAGTTAATATTGGGTGCTTCTTCTTGCCTGTCAGCAGTAAGCGTGGTGTTGGTGGTTGACTTATTCACTGCAAGGGGTTACATGATTGAAACCGTGGAAAGTAGCCTGCCATCTTCTGATATGTCACCAAGGGTGATAGGTTCAATTTCTGGTGGTTCATTATCTTGGTTAGAAAAATGTACAAAGATTTTTAACCTAACCCCAGTGAGCAGAGTTTTGTTGAGCAAAGGCTCTAACGTAGAACCATCAGGGCAGTTGGACGAGGCGAAAGAGAGACACCAGCTTTTTGTTGATTCTGGCCCTGTTAATAATCATGTGAATGGTTTGGTAACTCAAACTGAGAAAAGTATTAGGGAAATGGAGGATGGGCAAGCTCCATTGGTTGATCAAAGGAGGTTGAGAGGATAGAACTTCAAAATTTGCAGGGCCTGCTGACAGTTGAGAAAGAGGACCAGTGGCTCCAAAATAGAAAGGGGATATTTGATGTAGGAAGAGGACAATTTTGAAACGGAGTGGGATGAACTGGATGAAAGAAAAGTTGAAATTGAGAAAAAGCTAAAGCACTTATTTTCCCCCGTTGAAGTTATTTTGGCAACTCCCTAAGAAGGGAGAACTCAAAGTTAATATGGGGGGCTCGTTCTTGCCTTTCAGCAATAAGGATGGTGTTGATGTGGTGATTAGTGATGGTGGTGGTTGACTTATTCACTTTAAGGGGTCTTTTATTGAGGATGCTGGCTCAGCAAATGAGATAGAGCTTTGTGCTGCTTCGGTGGCGATGGATGCAGTAGGTGTGCTTTGAAGAAGACACTTTAGATGTGGACCGGTGGCTGCGAGGTGAAGGAGGTTTGATTAACCTCAATAGTGCCAAAGCCGAGGAAGCTATGGTTTTGTTGGCCTACTGGAGCAGGGACAGTTTTTGTCATGTCTTCTGGGATGTGAACTCGGTGGCTCACGAGCTGGCTGGAATTGCTAGAAGTAGAGAAGAGTCTTATTCCGGGAGTGTTGCAATTCCTTTATGTATTAGTGAGTATCTCCTAAGGGACTACTCTGCTTTTGCCGTGTAGCCTGGTTTTAGGCTGTTTTGACACAAAAAAAAAAAGAAAAGAAAAAGAAAAAGCAAAAGCAAAAGTTGTTGCAATGATAGGCCATGAAAGATCAAAATTGATTTGGAAAGCAGGAAATGTGAAATGTGAAATGCTTCATAAATTTGAGTGCCAGAAGCATGAGTGGAAGCCTGGTTTTAGGCTGTTTTGACATAAAAAAAAAGAAAAGAAAAAGAAACAGCAAAAGTTGCTGCAATGATAGGCCATGAAAGAACAAAATTGATTTAGAAAGCAAGAAATGTGAAATATGAAATGCTTCATAAATTCTAGTGGCAGAAGCATGAGTGGAAACCTTATTTTAGGCTGTTTTGACATAAAGAAAGAAAAGAAAAAGAAAAAGCAAAAGTTGCTGCACTGATTGGCCTTGAAAGATCAAAATTGATTTAGAAAGCAGGAAATGTGACATGTGAAATGCTTCATAAATTTGACTGCCAGAAGCATGAGTGGAAATTTCTGTGCAGCATGAATGTAAAGAGATGAAGAAACTACTACAAGATAAAATTACAGCTTTTGAGGAGGAGAAAACTAGAGAGTTGAATGATATAAAGTATCTTAGGGAGCAAAATCCGTGGGAAGTGGAAAAATTGAAGCTTGAAAAGCAGACTTTTATTGAAGAGAAATAGAAAATGACCAAAGGACGAGAAGATCTTGTGGGGGAGCAATGTTAGGATTACGGATATTGAGGAACTATCTACACTGCAAGCTCCATTGATGATGGGCAAGCTCCATTGGTTGATCAAAGGAGGTCGAGAGGATATAACTTCAGAATTTGCAGGGTCTGCTGACAGCTGAGAAAGAGGACCAGTGGCTCCAAAATAGAAAGGGGATATTTGATGCAGGAAAAGGACAATTTTGAAAATGAGTGGGATGAACTCGATGAAAGAAAATTTGAAATTGAGAAAAAGCTATAGCAGCTGGAGGAGGAGAAGGAGAGATTCGCAAGATGGATACAAGTTTAGGAGGAATGCTTGGAGAGGGAAAATATTGTTGTAGTGTGTAAAATCCGGAGGGAGTTAGCTACTCTACAACTAGAAAAAGCAATTTGCCGGTGCATAACTCCCAATCATTTATTGCTATGGCTTGGGATTGTGTTAAGCTAGGGAAGGAGGAGGATTTTGAGGTTTTCAGTATGGGAGCCTGGTCAATCTGGAGGAATAGAAATAAGAAAGTAATGGAGGGGCAAGGTATGGATGCGAAGTGTGTTTGTGGAGGACGCTGTTATGATGTTTTTGAGAAATACAGAGGATATGATGTGAGTGGAATCTTGAAGATACTAGGAAGACGTTTGAGGCTGATATCTAAAGTTATGGATCTGTAGTTTAAAGAAAATTAGGCACACCATGCCCAAGGTTGAACTAGGGGCGATTGAAGGGGTGGGTAAAGGTTGTAATTTTTGTTTATCACTTCCACATGTTAAAATTTTTTCATAATTTTTAAATTATTCTGATTGCTGGAAGCTGTTTTAAAGTGGAAGAATCTAATGAGAATTGAGCTAAAAACTACTTGCCTTATAAGAAATGCTCAATACCAGATTGAAAGTAAGAATTTGTCTGATTTACCGTAATTGTTTGTCTGTTGTGAGCCTGTTATGGAATTTTTACTGTTTATCCACTGCAATCTTGTGTCTAAAAAATATTTTTATTCTAGCATTGTTGCGGTAAGGGTGTAACTAGACTTAGATGAGCAAGCAAACTGGTTTTCTAATTGTTTTATATTAATGCACCAATCCCCTTTTTCATTTCTTATGTAGAAAACCTTGCTGTTTGTTTTTCTGTATCAAACTCTTTGGCTTCTAATTTCTTAAATTAAACTTATAGTAATAATTATTATCAACATTAATGAAAAATATTTGCCATTAGGAAATCCTTGGGAGGTGTTGCCTATGCGCATTATCTTACAAGGTCCTATGTGTGACAGTCGGCTTAGATGTTATAAATTCCTCGTTCTAATTTCTTTTAGCCCCGAATAGTTGGGAACATGCACTACTTGATTATTATTATGATTATGTGATTTCTTTTGGTAAAAAATAACGATTAGCCTTTTGTTTATTTGGTTAGTTGCAGGTAGCAGTTCAACTGCTAATTGATGAGCATGGTGCTTTTCTTGATGGAAAAAAGAAAGAGTTTGAGCTGGAGATGGACGAGAAGAGGAAATCAGTGGATAAGAAAATGAAAAGTGAGTTAGTTTCACTGGGCAGATGGAAGACGAAATTGATCTTGAAGATGGGAAAATAATGAAACGCAAGAATCCTTTAGATAAGAAATCTAAAAATGGGAGAGGCAGAAGAGAATGATTATGACTCTAAGATAAAAGTATTAAAGCAGTGAGAGAAGCACATTAAATATAAAGAGAAAGTCTTGGCTATGGAGGGAAAGCGCCATGAAACTGATAAACAAGAATTGCAATGTCTTGGAGCTGGGATTGCAAAAGATAGAACTGCATTGGAGGATAGCAAGAAGCAAATCCCTAAAGGGCAGGAAGTTCACCCAGTGCTTGAGGTTGAGAGGATAGAACTTCAGAATTTGCAGGCCCAGCTAACAGCTGAGAAAGAGGACCGGTGGGTCCAAAATAGAAAGGGAAGTTTTGAAGCAGGAAAAGGACAAGTTTGAAAAGGAGTGGGATGAACTGGATGAAAGAAAGGTTGATATCGAGAAAATGCTAAAGTAGCTGGGGGAGGAGAAGGGGAGATTTGCAAGATGGAAGGAAGTTTTGGAGGAATGCTTGGAGAGGGAAAATATTGTTGGAGAGAGTGAAGTCCAGAGGGAATTAGAAGCTCTACAATTACAAAAAGCAATTTGCCGGTGCATAACACCAAATCATTTATTGCTTTAGCTTGGAACTTCTTATGCTAGGGAAGGAGGAGGATTTTGAGGTTTTCGGTATGGGAGCCTGGTCAATCTGGAGGAATAGAAACAATAAAGTGATGGAGAAATACAGAGGACATGATGTGAGTGGTTATATTCAGTCGAAGTTATTTTGGCGACTGCCTAATAAGGGAAAATTCAAAGTTAATATTGGGGGCTTCTTCTTGCCTGTCTGCAATAAGCGTGGTGTTTGTGTGGTGGTTAGAGATGATGGTGGTTGACTTATTCACTGCAAGGGGTCTTTTATTGAGGATGGTGGCTCAGCAAATGAGATAGAGCTTTGTGCTACTTTGGTGGCGATGAGGGCAGCAGCAGATGCTGGGTTGTCCAAGGTGTGCTTTCAAGGAGACACTTTAGATGTGGTCAGCAGGATTCAAGGTGAAGGAGGTTTGATTAACCTCATTATTGCCTAAGCAGCGGAAGCTATGTTTTTGTTGGCCAACTGGAGTTGGGACATTTTTTGTCATTTCTTCCCGGAGGTGAACTCAGTAGCTCCCGAGCTGGTTGGAATTGCTAGTAATAGAGAAGAGTCTTATTACTGCAATTCCTTGATGTATCTGTGATTATTTCCTAAGGGGCTACTCTGTTTTTGCCGTGTAGCCTGGTTTTTGGCTGTTTTGATATCAAAAAAAAAAAAAAAGAAAAGAGAAGAAATAGCAAACGATGCTGCAATGATAGGCCATGAAAGATCAAAATTGATTTGAGAAAACAGAAAGCGTGAAATATGAAATGGTCCAGAAATTTGAGTGCCAGAAGCATGAGCTGGATATTTTTGTGCAGCATGAGTGTGAAGAGATGAAGAAATTACTACAAGATATTATTACATTTCAGGAAGAGAAAACTAGAGAGTTGAAGGATATAAAGTATCTTAGAGAGCAAAGTCTGTGGGAAGTGGAAAAATTGGAGCTTCAAAAGCAGATTTTTATTGAAGAGAAGCTGAAAATTGCCAAAGGACAAGAGATCTCGATGGGGAGCTATGTCATGTTCAAGATGGATATTGAGAAACTATCTACACTGCTTGATAATGTGAAGATGCAGAGGCAGAAATGATTCGAGAACCGTTGTTAGCTGCGTGCTTTTATTGAGCAAAACAAAACATGTAAGAGCTGCGGGGAGGCAGTAATTTCTAACAACTAACTGTAATTGGAATTGAGGATGCAAAAGCCCTTCTTTGCTGGCAATTAGCCAGGGGTTACTTGATTGAAACAGTGAAAAGTGGCCTGCCATCTTTCTGATATGTCACCAAGGGTTGATAGGTTCAATTTCTGGTGGTCCATTATCTTGGTTAGGAAAATGTACAAATATTTTTAACCTATCCCCATTCAGCAGAGTTTTGTTGAGTAAAAACTCTAATGAAGAACCATCAGGGCAGTTGGACGAGGCGAAAGAGAGACACCAGCTTTTTGTTGATTCTGGCCCTGTTACATGTGAATGGTTTGGTAACTCAAACTGAGAACAGTATTAGGGAAATGGAGGATGGGCAAGCTCCATTGGTTGATCAAAGGAGGTGGAGAGGATAGAACTTCAGAGTTTGCGGGGCCTGCTGACCGCTGTAAAAAAGGACCAGTGGCTCCACAATAGGAAGGGGATATTCGATGCAGGAAAAGGCCAATTTTGAAAAGGAGTGGGATGAACTTGATGAAAGAAAAGTTGAAATTGAGAAAAAGCTGAAGCAACTGGAGGAGGAGAAGGAGAGATTCGCAAGATGGATAGAAGCTTAGGGGGAATGCTTGGAGAGGGAAAATATTGTTGTAGAGAGGAAAGTGCGGAGGGAATTATCTGCTCTACAATTAGAAAAAGCAATTTTCCGGTGCATAACTCCCAATCATTTATTGCTTTAGCTTGGGATTGTGTTAAGCTAGGGAAGGAGGAGGGTTTTTGAGGTTTTCAGTATGGGAGCCTGGTCAATCTGGTGGAATAGAAATAAAAAAGTGATGGAGGGGCAAGGTATTGTTGTGAAGTCTGTTTGGGAAGGAAGCTGTTATGATCCTTTTGAGAAATACAGAGGGCATGATGTGAGTGGAATCTTGAAGATACTAGGAAGACGTTTGAGGCTGATATCTAAAGTTATGGATCTGTAGTTTAATGAAAATGGAGGGACACCGTGCCCAAGGTTGAACTAGGGGCTATTTATGGGGTGGGTAAGGGTTGTAATTTTTATTCATCAATTCCACAGGCTCAAAATTTTTCATAATTGTATATTGTTCTGATTGCTGGAAGCTGTTTTAAAGTAGAAGAACCTAATGAGAATTGAGCTAAAACTACTTGCCTTATAAGAAATGCTCAATACCCGATTGAAAGTAATAATTTGTCTGATTTACCGTAATTGTTTGTCTTTTTTCAGCCTGTTAAGGAATTTTTACTGTTTATCCACTGCAACCTTGTGTCTAAAAAATATTTCTAGGCTAGCATTGTTGCGGTAAGTGTGTAATAGACTCAGACGAGCAAGCAAACTGGTTTTCTAATTGTTTTCTATTAATGCACCAATCCCATTTTTCTTATGCAGAAAACCTTGCTGTTTGTTTTTCTGTATCAAACTCTTTGGGTTCTAGGTTCTTAAATTAAACTTGTAGTAATAATTATTATCAACTTTACTGAAAAATACTTGCCATTAGGAAATCCTTGGGAGGTGATGCCTATGCGCATTATCTTACAAGGACTAATGTGTGACGGTCGCTTAGATGCTACAAATTCCTCGTCGTGATTTCTTTTGGCCCCGAAAAGTTGGGAACATGCGCTACTTGATTATTATTATGATTATATGATTTCTTTTGGTAAAAAATAACGTTTAGCTTTTTGTTTATTTGGTTAGTTGCAGGTTGCAATTCAACAGCTAATTGATGAGCATGGTGCTGTTCTTGATGGAAAAAAGAAAGTTTGAGCTGGAGATGGACGAGAAGAGGAATCAGTGGATAAGGAAATGAAAAGTGAGTTTGTTTCACTGGGCCGATGGAAGACGAAATTGATCTCGAAGAAGAGAAAATAATGAAAAGCAAGAATTCTTTAGGTAAGAAATCTAAAAATGAGAGAGGACGAAGAGAATGATTATGACTCAAAGATAAAAGCATTAAAGGAGTGAGAGAAGCACATTAAATATAAAGAGAAAGCCTTGGCTATGGAGGGAAAGCGCCATGAAACTGATAAACAAGAATTGCAAAGTCTTAGAGCTGAGATTGCAAATCATAGAACTGCATTGGAGGATAGCAAGATGCAAATCCCTAAAGGGCAGGAAGTTCACCAAGTACTTGAGGTTGAGAGGATAGAACTTCCGAATTTGCAGGCCCAGCTGATAGCTGCGAAACAGGACCGGTGGCTCCAAAATAGAACGGGAAGTTTTGAAGCAGGAAAAGGACAATTTTGAAAAGGAGTGGGATGAACTGGATGAAAGAAAGGTTGATATCGAGAAAAAGCTAGAGCAGCTGGGGGAGGAGGAGAGATTTGCAAGATGGAAGGAAGTTTAGGAGGAACGCTTGGAGAGGGAAAATATTGTTGGAGAGAGTGAAGTCCAGAGGGAATTAGAAGCTCTACAATTAGAAAAAGCAATTTTCCGGTGCATAATACCTAATCATTCATTGCTTTAGCTTGGTACTTCTTATGCTAGGGATGGAGGAGGATTTTGAGGTTTTCGGTATGGGAGCCTGGTCAATCTGGAGGAACAGAAACAATAAAGTGACGGAGAAATACAGAGGACATGATGTGAGTGGTTATATTCTGTCGAAGTTATTTTGGGGACTGCCTAATAAGGAAAAATTCAAAGTTAATATTGGGGGCTTCTTCTTGCCTGTCAGCAATAAGCGTGGTGTTGGTGTGGTGATTAGAGATGATGGTGGTTGTCTTATTCACTGCAAGGGGTCTTTTATTGAGGATGGTGGCTCAGCAAATGAGATAGAGCTTTGTGCTGCTTTGGTGGCGATGAGTGCAGCTGCAGATGCTGGGTTGTCCAAGGTGTGCTTTGAAGGAGACACTTTAGATGTGGTCAGCTGGCTGGAGGTTTGATTAACCTCAATAGTGCCAAAGCAGCGGAAGCTATGTTTTTGTTGGCCAACTGGAGTAGGGACAGTTTTTGTCATTTCTTCCGGGAGGTGAACTCAGCGGCTCACGAGCTGGCTGGAATTGCTAGTAATAGAGAAGAGTCTTATTACTGGAGTGTTGCAATTCCTTGATGTATCTGTGATTATGTCGTAAGGGACTACTCTGTTTTTGCGTTTGGGATTGTCTTAAGCTTGGGAAGGAGGACTTTGAGGATTTCAGGGTTGGAGCCTGGTCAATCTTGAGGAATAGAAACGATAAATTGATGGAGGGGCAAGGTGCGGATGTGAAGTCTGTTTGGGAAGGACGCTGCCATTACCTTGTTCTTTTTGAGAAATACAAAGGTCATGATTTGAGTGCTTATATTCCTCAGTCAAAGTTATTTTGGCGAATGCCTAAGAAGGGAGAATTCAAAGTTAGTATCGGGGGCTCGTTCTTACCTGTCAGCAATAAGGGTGGTGTTGGTGTAGTGATTAGTGATGATGGTGGTTGACTTATTCACTGCAAGGGGTCTTTTATTGTGGATGCTTGCTCAGCAAATGAGATATAGCTTTGTGCTGCTTTGGTGGTGACGAGAGCAGCAGCAGATGCTGGGTTGTCCATGGTGTGCTTTGAAGGAGACACTTTGTATGTGGTAAGCTGGCTGCGAGGTGATGGAGGTTTGATAAACCTCAATAGTGCCAAAGCAGGGGAAGCTATGGGTTTGTTGGCCAACTGCATGAGGGACAGTTTTTGTCATGTCTTTTGGGTGGCGAACCCAACGGCTCTCGTGCTGGCTGGAATTTTTAAGCAACAGTGTTGTCTTAAAAATAAAAGAAGCAACCGATGCTGCTGCAATGATAGGCCATAAAAGATAAAAATCGATTGAGAAAGCAGGAAGCATGAAATATGAAATGGATCATTAGTTTGAGTGCCAGAAACATGAGTTGGTAATTTCTGTGCAGCATGAATGTGAAGAGATGAAGAAACTACTACAAGATAAGATAACAACTGTTTAGGAGGAGAAAACTAGTGAGATGAATGATATAAAGTATCTTAGGGAGCAAAGTCCGCGGGAAGTGGAAAATTTAGAGCTTCAAAAGCTGACTTTTATTGAAGAGAAAGAGAAAATTGCCAAAGTACGATAAGATCTAGAGGGAGAGCAAGAGGAACTATCTACACTGCTTCATAATGTGAAGATTCAGAGGCAGAAATGATTAGAGGACAGTTGTCAGCTGCGTGTTGTTATTGGGCAAAACAAAGCTTGCAAGAGCTGCGGGGAGGCAGTACTTTCTAACAATCAATTGTAATTGGAATTGAGCTGCGGGGAGGCTGTGTAATGAATTTGCATTTGTGTTTTTTCAAATGTTTGATACAATTTACTTCTTTGAGTAGCCCATTTCCTGGAAATATCTTGTACAGAGAAGTTGTTGGAGGTTGACGCAAGCTGCTGATGCCAAGCTGCAGAGGCTAGTTGGAAGAGTTGAGAGATTGATCAGAAACTACAAGAAGTTAAGAGCCGTAAAAGTGCTTTCCAGACGGCGAGGCTTTCCTTCAGTTCACTGTAAGTTGCTATTCTCCCACTTCTTTTATACTCCCTCCATCCTGAATTATTATCACCATATGGATTTTCAGAATGAACTAAAACTAGTTCATTTTGGAAAACCTTCTGGTGATATTAATTCCGTATGGTGGGAGTATATTACATGTATATTTTTTTCACATAAGGAATTTATTTTTGTTTGGTGTTTCTTCTTATTACTTATTGTTTGTTTTCTATTGTAGAAAGGAAGCCCATAAATATGCTTTGTTGAGGCAAAGAGAAGACCTGCACGAATTTAAGCAACACTTTTCTTGGACGCATTGACAACTTTGCTGAAATTCTTCAGCTTAGTTCTTTATTTTGTCTGTTTTTTATTTTTTTGGTCTAAATATATTTCTATATTGAATATATATATTATTTTTTTCAGTGAATGGAACATTTATGTTTACATTCATGCTTCTTAGTAACTGAACTAGTTACTTGAATTGGTTTTGTAAATCTATGTTTTTGTATGTTTGACATCAGTTATTGTTGCACACTTTTTTGACACTAGAAAGTAGTGGATTTTCTGCTTTCTTTGAAAAGGAATCAAAGAATAGCCATGTTGTGTTGCTTATCCAATTGAAGTCATCCACAAATTTAGTTTTCTTCAAAAGAGAACTACTGTATGTATAATGAAACTTTCATGCTTGAAGGTAGTCTGCTGTTGCATTAGCAGCAGGTAGTCTGCTGTTGCGGCTGTTGCATTAGCAGCAGGTAGTCTGCTGCTTCCATGGCTTTGCAGCATCTGTGCTAGTTTTTCAGCAGCATAGCAGCCTTGCTTCACAATTGCTAAAAGGACTGGATTAAGTACTCATGTTTATGCTCGTTATGGTTCTTCCATTATCCTACCTGTGATAAACTTGTTGCTTAATTATAGTGTGGACCCAATATCTATACCATGTCAATGCTCAAGAATGGTACAATAGCAGGATAGTATACTTCTGGAGCATAACATGTTAAAAATTATATGTTTCCATGTTGTTATGGAAATTTGATGTTAGCATCAATGTTTCTAAATATTAATTGCTACTTTAGATTACCAAATACATGTGAAAATTTTATCTCTCCGAGCTACTAACATGCTCACTTAGCTTAAAACAGGAAAAGAGCTGTCCTACCATTCACCGATAAGGTTAGAGGTGTGATATTGAAAACCCAATTATCCAAGAGTCAAGCCGTAACCAAAAGACATTTCTATGCCAGTTTAGAGTTTCACACTTCATGCTTACTCCATCTATGCCATACTTCAATTTACACTTTGCATGGGCAGAAGATGATCAAAGCAGCTAAACCCTAGTTAACTACATCATGAACACGATATGCACAACAGCCAATAGGGAAAGGCAAGCAAAATTAGGTGCATTTAGTTTGTATCCTAAAGCGTCAGGCATGGGTAGCGGCAGGTAGCCCCACCACTCTCAAAATATTTGAACTTGTCTCAAGGTTTTATGAAATGTCCATGAGATACAGGCTGTATACATCGCTACGCCATCACAAAACAAAGTAATCAAATGTATCATTTAAAAACAATTTATGTATAACATTCAACCCTACAGAAATTTCAAGATATCATATCAAAGAGAGAGTAGTGAGAGAATACCAGGTGGACTTTAGCACCAACAGGTGGAGGCGATGGAGCACCTGAAGCTTTTGGTGGGGCCGGCGGACGAGGAACTCATGGACCTCTAGGAAGAGGAGGGGGGGAGAAGGTGGAGCTCCTTCACGTGAAGAAGGGGGTGGAGGAGTCGGTGGGGGGAACTGGAGCATTGTGACTGGAAGGTGGTGGGGGAGGTGGGACACCAGCCCCACCCTTCATTGAAGGTGGCGGTGGGACAGTTGTACCAGACCTAAGAGGTGGAAGAGGAGGGACAGGGGGGACAGGCGCACCAGCCTTCTGTGGAGGAGAAGGTGGTGGGGGTGGAGGGGCAGGGCACCTGCCCTAAATAAAGGAGGAGGTGGTGCCAGGTGCCCGAGCCCTCAGTGGGAGAGGAGGGGGTGGGACAGGTAAAAATGAAGGAGGAGATAGTGAAATGCGCTAACCAGCCAGGTAAAAATGTTGTAACCTGTTGTAAAATGGGTAAAAAACAACATAAACGCCAAAAATATGTACAACCTGGAATTGTATCAAAGTGAACAGAGCTAAAAATCACTTGAAGCCATCTGAAATAAAATATTCTTGAACTGCTCAAAACAAAACAAAACTGGGTCAAAAATAGATATGAACCATCTTCCTCCTTTAACGGATATGGTAGCATGAAAAAAAACTGACAACTGAAAAAAAAGTGTGTCGGGCATGCAGGCTCCACGTGTTTGGGACCCTGAACGTCGATGGTAGGGGTCATGGTGGTCCAGCCAGCAGAGAGACCACAGAAGACCCATACATACAAAAATTACTCTTACGTCGCTTAGGGAAGCACATGAAGAGATGATGAAATGACAAATTTCTACCAAACCACTAGCAAAAATCAGCACAATACTACCAAACCTGAGTATTGAACTGAATTTTGAAAGAGAACACTCTTAGCTTTGACTCTGCTCGTGGGACTTTCATCAATTCCAGAAAATACTACAAAACCAAGATACATACGAAATTTGTCATCAGAAAGCTGAACAAAATGCCAACAGGTGAGGCATCCACACATCTATGTGCATTCCAAAACATACGACAATTCAGATACTAAAGCAATCAGCAAGTTCCACCTAAATTTTTTCATGATAAATGAAATTGAACATGGAGCAACCAAGAAGACAAGAAAACATAGTTTCCACCATCAGAAGCATTTTTTAAAACAGAGGACATGGCATCATATAATCTCTATCCGGGTTTAAATTGAAAAACATTACACCCCATTGCTTCTCACCCAGAACCATTGTTTCTATACAACTGGTATATAGAAGTACACGCCATAACTAAGTTTCAACTAAAATTCCAAAAGAGATGGAAAATTAAACACATGATCGTCATCATACACCTATTTCTAGCTATCAGGAGTCATCAACCTGGATTCTAGGACAACTTTTCACTGTTTTTAGAATCAAGCTGATGGTACAAAATTCATGATGCGACCTAACACGTGAAGAAACATAGTGGCAAGTTTTCATGTCGGATGACCATCCTGACGCAACCCTCTAAAGAGGGCGGTATAAGATGAAGGTTCAACGTCATCAACTTCATCATAAGCCTTACCCATTATATGGATTGGCTCCATGAGACAAATTTCACCATACATATATACATAATTTACAAAAATCATAGTCATCTCCTCATTAAGTGATTCTGTAAAAATGATTATGAAACAACAGAAAGGCCACTAAAGTGTTACTAAATTCCAAAAAAAACCAACAACAGGAAATACATTTATGCATAAAAAGTCGTTTAGCATATCCATTTACCCCATGAAGCACCCATTGAAAGTAATGACCAATTTATCAAATTTGATAATTTGACAAAAAGCAGCAGGTAGTATGCTGCTTCCATGGCTTTGCAGCATCTGTGCTTGTTTTTCAGCAGCATAGCAGCCTTGCTTCACAATTGCTAAAGTAATGAAGTTTATGCCCGTTATGGTTCTTCCATTATCCCAACTGTGATACACTTGTTGCTTAATTATTGTGTGCACCCAATATCTATACCATGTCAATGCTCAAGAATAGAACAATAGTAGGATATTATACTTCTGGAGCATAACATGTTAAAAATTATATATTTCCATATTGTTATGGAAATTTGATGTTAGCATCAGTGCTTCTAAACATTAATTTCTACTTCAGATTGCCAAATACATGTGAAAATTTTATCTCTCCGAGCTGCTAAAATGCTCACTTAGCTTAAAACAGGAAAAGAGCTTTCCTACCATTCACCGATAAGGTTAGAGGTGTGCTATTGAAAACCCAATTATCCAAGAGTCAAGCCGTAACCAAAATACATTTCTATGCCAGTTTAGAGTTTCACACTTCACGCTTACTCCATCTATGCCATACTTCAACTTACACTTTGCATGGGAAGAATATGATCAAGCAGCTAAACCCTAGTTAACTACATCATGAACATGATATGCACAACAACCAATAGGAAAGGCAAGCAAAATTAGGTGCTTTATTTAGCTTGATCTATATCCTAAAGCGTCAGGCATGGGTAGCACCACCACTCTGAAAATATTTGAACTTGTCTCAAGGTTTTATGAAATGTCCATGAGATACAGGCTGTATACATGGCTACACCATCACAAAACAAAGTAATCAAATGTATCATTTAAAACGATTTATGTATAACATTCAACCCTACAGAAATTTCAAGATATCATATCAAAGAGAGAGTAATGAGAAATACCAGGTGGACTTTATCAGTCTTAGATCCAACAGACTTCCGACAACTTTGTTCTCCTGAGCCTTCATTCATCTTTGGAACAACAGCAGAAAAAAGATCCTCAAGCTCCGTGACCTCAAATTCTGATGCGCTAGCATGCAATTCAAACAAATAGTTCACGAAAAGGTAAATAACTAGTTCATTACCCGATAGCATCATCACAAATCGATCCCATTAACTTCAAAGAACGTTCCAAAACATACTAATAGTCAACATATATCATGTTCTTGAAGTTCTGCCCATAAGCTTCCCTGAACAGTACTTTAACCCAGTGTAGAAGTTTCAGTGATGACCTACAAGGTGCAGAATAGCTTGCGCCAGCAGCACGCGCTAATCCACATCCTCTTGCTCCCAAAGAATTTGTGGCAGCTCCTGATCAGCTACTGGAGCTTTAGCACCAGCAGGTGGAGGCGGTGGAGCACCTGGAGCTTTTGGTGGGGCCGGCGGACGAGGAAGTCCTCTAGGAGGAGGAGGGGGAGGAGAAGGTGGAGCTCCTTCACGTGAAGGAGGGGGTGGAGGAGGTGGATCTCCTCCACATGGAGGAGGCGGTGGGGGGAACTGGAGCATTGTGAGTGCAAGGTGGTGGGGGAGGTGGGACACCAGCCCCACCCTTCATTGGAGGTGGCGGTGGGACAGTTGTACCAGCCCTAAGCGGTGGAAGAGGAGGGACAGGGGGGGGGGGGGGGCAGGCGCACCAGCCTTCTGTGGAGGAGAAGGTGGTGGGGGTGGAGGGGCAGGGGCACCTGCCCTAAATGGAGGAGGAGGTGGTGGAGGTGGGCCAAGTGCTCGAGCCCTCAGTGGAAGAGGAGGAGGGGGTGGGACAGACACATCAGTCATCAGCAGAGTTGGTGGTGGTCGTGAGGCAGGGGAACCAATCCTTGGCAGAGGAGGGGGTGGGGGTGGGGCAGACTTCAAAATTAGTGGAGGTGGGGAAGGAGCACCAAGTTTCAAGGTGGTGGCAGAGGTGGGTCTGGGATACTAGATTTCAGTGATGCAGGAGATGGTGCAAGAGGTCCGGCACCAGAAACCATTAATGGGGGAGTAGGAGGAGCAGGAGGAGGGGCAGGAAGCAAGAGAATCTAATTGAAGGGAGTGGTGGTGGAGGTGGAGGATTAGGGCCGATGCCAGAGAATCTGGTTGAAGGAAGTCCAGGCATACAGACACCACATTGCGAAGCATGGAATCCTGACATCTTTCGGTGAATTGAGTGAAATCCATCTTTGCAGTTGCCAAGGCCTTCAGTTGTTGTGACTGAACAACCACGTACACTATTCAGGACTGTCATGCAAGAACTTCCAGAAAAATCTTTAACATGGCCAAGCAAAAGGTCCTACTTCTAGCTCCACATCCGTCTGTGAGAGAAAGACCATCAGATGTTTAAATTCAAAAAATTCCTTTAATAATCTCCCAAATAAAAACCACTATTGAAGAATATGAAAACTACAAAACTTTGAAGAAAAAATAATTAAACAAACAGTACAAGAATAGAGCTGATTCTAAGTCACCGAAAAGCCAAAAAAAACATATGAATAGCACTTATTCACACTCATCTTTTTATGTTTTACCCAAAAGAAAAATAAATCAAGCATGAAAGTTTCATTATACATACAGTAGTTCGCTTTTGAAGAAAACTAAATTTGTGGATGACTTCAATTGGATAAGCAACACAACATGGCTATTCTTTTATTCCTTTTCAAAGAAAGCAGAAAATCCACTACTTTCTAGTGTCGAAAAAATGTGCAACAATAACTAATGTCAAACATACAAAAACATAGATTTACAAAACCAATTCAAGTAACTTGTTCAGTAACTAAGAAGCATGAATGTAAACATAAATGTTCCATTAACTGGAAAAAATAATATTTACATTCTATATAGAAATATATTTAGACCAAAAAAATAAAAATCAGTCAAAATAAAGAACTAAGCTGACCTTCACCACAGTAAGCTTAGCTCCTCTGTACTTGGTCCGAGACCTGAAGAATTCCAGCAAAGTTGTCGATGAGTCCAAGAAAAGTGTTGCTTAAATTCGTGCAGGTCTTCTCTTCGCCTCAACAAAGCATATTTATGGGCTTCCTTTTTACAATAGAAAACAAAAAATAAGTAATACGAAGAAACAACATACAAAAATAAATTACTTATGTTAAAAAAATATACATGTAATATACTCCCTCCGTCCAGAATTAATATCACCAGAAGGTTTTCCAAAATGAATTATGATAGCAGACAACACGTGGAGGAAGAGGAGCGGAGGGAATAGAGGGATAAAAGGGATAACTTTCTCTGGAATCACCACCAGAGATCACCACCGGAATCGACACCGGACGGCGAACCATGGAATCAACACCACGGTTGTTCAGCATCATCAACGAACGTAGATCTCCATCAACAGAGAAACAAGGTATTTTTTTCACCAAAATATTCACTGACTTTTCATTGATGATCATGCCTTTAAATAGGCTTCCAGAGAATCCTAATAAAAAATAACATACTAAATAAGATAAGTCTTAACTTGGAATCAAATCTCAACTAAAATCCTAAATCCTAAATCAAATAAATCTTTTCATGATAAGAATTCCTAATATAAGTAAAATTCTAAAAATTTAAATATAATAATAAACTTTATGTGGGATCACTATGGCTCCGCATCATTCTCCCCGGGGGAAAGAAACTCGACTCCGACGAGTAGAGGCAAGGAATTGGCAAATGACGACGCATATAGCTAGGAAAGCACAAGAAAATAGAGCCCGCTAGAAAACCAGACGGTGGACTATAAGGCTGGTTCATCCAAAATTAATTGGAACCGGACCAAACCCATGCCCAAACTGAACCTGAACCTAAATTGAATCGAAATCTGGTTGAACCAAGTTTCTGGGTCGACCTTTCGAAAGGAAGCCCGAGCAAAAGGGCTAGAGGTGCCCTAATGCGACCGTGGCGGTGGCATGGTGGAGATCTACTTTGGCGGCGGCATGGTCGACTGCGACGGTGGTGACGGGTGGTGGCAGTGGCGCAATGGGGTGACAAAGCGGCGGCCGGGAGAGGAGACGATCAGGCACTCGATCGATCGCACGATAGTGTCGCGATTGGTCACTCGGCTGTATCAGTCGGTGGGGGCCTGGTGTTTTAGTTCATTCTGAAAATCCTTAGTGATAATAATTCCGGATGGAGGGAGTATAAAAGAAGGGGGAGAATAGCAACTTACAGTGAACTGAAGGAAAGCCTCGCCGTCTGGAAAGCACTTTTACGGCTCTTAACTTCTTGTAGTTTCTGATCAATCTCTGAACTCTTCCAACTAGCCTCTGCCAGCTTGGCATCAGCAGCTTGCGTCAACCTCCAACAACTTCTCTGTACAAGAAATTTCCAGGAAATGGGCTACTCAAAGAAGTAAATTGTATCAAACATTTGAAAAAACACACATGCAAATTCATTACACAATTTAGACCACGAAACCATAAGGTAGACAGCACTATAAACATATGCACTTTTAAAAGAAATATATTGTTCGTAGGTGCTTAAATGCCTAAATCTACACCCAATATGCCTCTACGTTTTTTCTTAAAAAAAATTCCATAATTGAACCATATCGACTTTACAGCTAATGCTAATTCATACTTCAGAATTAAACTGAAACTCACACAGTTGATCTTCCCAAATTATATCGTCTAGCTCTAGGGTTTTCATTTCCAGTGACAACAGTTTGCCTCTCTTCCGGTGACATGTTGTAGCACTCTCAGTCCTACCTTCGCTTTCATCAGCATCAAGTGTCGCTTCCTCCCAACAATATAACAACTACTATCTTTATTGAGGGAATGGTTGTTCTTTTCCCCATTGACCTGCGCAAGATATCCATCCTTAAATATCCATCCTTAAATTCTGCATGCACTTCTTTATATCGCAGCTTTTCACCCGATTCCCCAAGAAATGCCTAAGATTCCTTAACCACTTGCTTTGAAAGATCATATAGCTCTAAGCCTACCACACCTGCTGTAATTTGGCACTGGAACCTTGGATTCGACGTTTTCTGTAGAAATAGATATATTTTCAAGGATCCCCTGTGACTAATCCATGCCACTCCTTTGATCAACCGATGGAGCTTGCCCATCCTCCATTTCCCTAATACTGTTTCAGGTTGAGTTACCAAACCATTCACTGGATTATTAACATGCCCAGAATCGATAGAAAGCCGGTGTCTCTCTTTTGCCTCGTTCAATTACTCTGAAAGTTCTACATTAGAGTCTTTACTCAACAAAACTCTGCTCACTGGAGACAGGTTAAAAATCTTTGAACATTTTCTTAACCAAGATAATGGACCATCAGAAATTGAACCAATCACCCCTGGTGACATATCAGAAGATGGCAGGCCACTTTTCACAGTTTCATTCAGGTAGCCCTGGGCCAATTGCCGGGAAAGAGGGGCTTTTGCATCCTCAATTCCAATTACAGTTGGTTGTTAGCAAGTACTGCCTCCCCGCAACTCTTGCAAGTTCTGTTTTGCCCAATAAAAGCACGCAGCTGACAACTATTCTCTAATCATTTCTGCCTTTGAATCTTCATATTATCAAGCAGTGTAGATAGTTCCTCTTGCTCTCCCTCAAGATCTTATCATACTATGGCAATTTTCTCCTCTTCTCTTCAATAAAAGTCTGCTTTTGAAGCTACCAATTTCCCACTTCCCGCAGACTTTGCTCCCTAAGATACTTTATATCATTCATCTCACTAGTTTTCTCCTCCTAAACAGTTGTTATCTTATCTTGTAGTAGTTTCTTCATCTCTTCACATTCATGCTGCACAGAAATTACCAACTCATGCTTCTGGCACTCAAATTAATGATCCATTTCATATTTCACGCTTCCTGCTTTCTGAATCAATTTTTATCTTTTATGGCCTATCATTGCTGCATCTTTTGCTTCTTCTTTTTTTTAAGACAAAACAGCCTAAAACCAGGCTGCAATGACCTCGCAACCAGCAATTCCAGCTAGCACGTGAGCCATTGGGCGACATGACAAAAACTGTCCCTGCTCCAGTTGGCTAGCAAAACCATAGCTTCATCTGCTTTGGCACTATTGAGGTTAATCAAACCTCCATCACCTCGCAGCCAGCTTACCACATCCAAAGTGGCTCCTTCAAAGCACACCTTGGAGAACACTGGATTTGCTGCTGCTCTCGTCGCCATCAAAGCAGCACAAAGCTCTATCTCATTTGCTGAGCCAGCATCCTCAACAAAAGATCCCTTGCAGTAAATAAGTCAACCACCGTCATCTCTAATCACCACACCAACACCACCCTTATTGTTAACAGGCAAGAACGAGCCCCCAATACTAACTTCGAATTCTCCCTTCTTAGGCATTTGACAAAATAACTTCGACTGAGGAATATACGCATTCCAATCATGTCCTTTGTATTTCTCAAAAAGAACAAGGTAATGGCAGCGTCCTTCCCAAACAGACTTCGCATCCACACCTTGCCCTCCATCACTTTATCGTTTCTATTCCACAAGATTGACCAGGCTCCCATCCTGAAAACCTCAAAGTCCTCCTCCTTCCCTAGTTAGAGACAATCCCAAGCACAAAAACAGAGTAGTCCCTTAGGACATAATCACAAATACATAAAGGAATTGCAACACTCCAGGAATAAGACTCTTCTCTATTACTAGCTATTCCAGCCAGCTCGAGAGCCACTGAGTTCACCTCCCGGAAGGCATGACAAAAACTGTCCATACTCCAGTTGGCCAACAAAACCACAGCTTCCTCGGCCTTGGCACCATTGAGGTTAATCAAACCTCCTTCACCTCGCAGCCAGCTGACCACATCTAAACTGTCTCCTTCAAAGCACACCTTGGACAACCCAGCATCTGCTGCTGCCCTCATCGCTAACAAAGCAGGAAAAGCTCTATCTTATCTGCTGAGCCACCATCCTCAATAAAAGACCCCTTGCAGTGAATAAGTCAACCACCATCATCTCTAATCACCACACCAACACCACGCGTATTGCCGACAGGCAAGAAGAAGCCCCCAATATTAACTTTGAATTTTCCCTTTAAAGCTTTTATCTTTGAGTCATAATCATTCTCTTCTTCCTCTCCCATTTTTAGATTTCTTATCTAAAGAATTCTCGCTTTTCATTATTTTCTCTTCTTGGAGATCAATTTCGTCTCCCTTCTGCCCAGTGAAACTAACTCACTTTTCATTTCCTTATCCACTGATTTCCTCTTCTCGTCCATCTCCAGCTCAAACTCTTTCTTTTTTCCATCAAGAAAAGCACCATGCTCATCAATTAGCAGTTGAACTGCTACCTGCAACTAACCAAATAAACAAAAGACTAATCGTTATTTTTTACCAAAAGAAATCACATAATCACAATAATAATCAAGTAGTGCATGTTCCCAACTCTTCGGGGCCAAAAGAAATTAGAATGAGGAATTTATAGCATCTAAGCCGACTGTCACACATTGGACCTTGTAAGATAATGCGCATAGGCATCACCTCCCAAGGATTTCCTAATGGCAAATATTTTTCATTAAAGTGGATAATAATTATTACTATAAGTATAATTTAAGAACCTAGAAGTCAAATAGTTTGATACAGAAAAAAAACAGTAAGGTTTTCTGCATAAGAAATGAAAAAGGGGATTGGTGCATTAATAGAAAACAATTAGGAAACCAGTTTGCTTGCTCATCTGAGTCTAGTTACACCCCTACCGCAACAATGCTAGCCTAAAAATATTTTTTAGACACAAGATTGCAGTGGATAAACAGTAAAAATTTCATAACAGGCTGACAACAGACAAACGATTACGGTAAATCAGACAAATTCTTACATTCAATCTGGTATTGAGCATTTCTTATAAGGCAAGTAGTTTTAGCTCAATTCCCATTAGGTTCTTCCACTTTAAAACAGCTTCCAGCAATCAGAACAATTTAACAATTATGAAAAAATTTTAACATGTGGAAGTGATGAAAAAAAATTACAACCTTTACCCACCCCTTCAAAAGCCCCTAGTTCAACCTACGGCATGGTGTCCCTCCATTTTCTTTAAACTACAGATCCATAACTTTAGATATCACCCTCAAACTTCTTCTTAGTATCTTCAAGATTCCACTCACATCATGTCCTCTGTATTTCTCAAAAAGATCATAACAGCATCCTTCCCAAACAGACTTCGCAACCATACCTTGCCCATCACTTTTTATTTCTATTCCACCAGATTGACCAGGTTCCCATACTGAAAACCACAAAATCCTCCTCCTTCCCTAGCTTAAGACAATCCCAAGCTAAAGCAATAAAAGATTGGGAGTTATGCACCGGCAAATTGCTTTTTCTAATTGTAGAGCAACTAATTCCCTCCGGACTTTACTCTCTACAGCAATATTTTCCCTCTCCAAGCCTGCCTCCTAAACTTCTATCCATCTTGCGAATCTCTCCTCCAGCTGCTTTAGCTTTTTCTCAATTTCAACTTTTCCTTTATCCAGTTCATCCCACTCCTTTTGAAAATTGTCCTTTTCCTGCATCAAATATCCCCTTTCTATTTTGAAGCCACTGGTCCTCTTTCTTAGCTGTCAGCAGGCCCTGCAAATTCAAAAGTTCTATCCACTCGACCTCCTTTGATCAACCAATGGAGCTTGCCCATCCTCCTTTTTCCTAATACTGTTCTCAGTTTGAGTTACCAAACCATTCACATGATTATTAGCAGGGCCAGAATCAATAGAAAGCTGGTGTCTCTCTTTCGCCTCGTCCAACTACTCTGATGGTTCTACGTTACAGTCTTTACTCAACAAAACTCTGCTCACTGGGGATAGGTTAAAAATCTTTGTACATTTTCCTAACCAAGATAATGGACCACCAGAAATTGATACTCACTGATACATAAAGAAATTCTACACGGCAAAAGCAGAGTAGTCCCTTAGGGGATACTCACTGATACATAAAGGAATTGCAACACTCCAGGAATAAGACTCTTCTCTACTTCTAGTAATTCCAGCCAGCTCGTGAGCCACTGAATTCCAATCCCAGAAGACATGACAAAAATTGTCCCTGCCCCAGTTGGCCAACAAAACCATAGCTTCCTCGGCTTTGGCACTATTGAGGTTAAACAAACCTCCTTCACCTCGCAGCCAGCTGACCACATCTAAAGTGTCTCCTTCAAAGCACACCTTGGAATACCCTGCATCTGCTACTGCATCCATCGCCACCAAAGCAGCACAAAGCTCTATCTCATTTGCTGAGCCACCATCATCACTAATCACCACATCAACACCATCCTTATTGCTGAAAGGCAAGAACGAGCCCCTCATATTAACTTTGAGTTCACCCTTCTTAGGGAGTCGCCAAAATAACTTCAACTGGGGAAAATAAGTGCTTTAGCTTTTTCTCAATGACAATTTTTCTTTGACCCAGTTCATCCCACTCCTTTCCAAAATTGTCATTTTCCTGCTTCAAATCGTCCCTTTCTATTCTGGAGCCACCGGTCCACTTTCTCAGCTGTCAGCTCGGCCTGCAAATTCTGAAGTTCTATCCTCTCAACCTCAAGTACTTGGTGAACTTCCTGCTCTTTAGGATTTGCTTCTCGCTATCCTCCAATGCAGATCTATCATTTACAATCCCAGCTCTAAGATTTTGCAATTCTTGGTTATCAGTTTCTTGGCGCTTTCTCTCCATGTCCAAGGCTTTCTCTTTATATTTAACGTGCTTCTCTCTCTCCTTTAAAGCTTTCATCTTTGAGTCATAATCATTATTTTTTTCCTCTTCCCGTTTTAGATATCTTATCTAAAGGATCTCTTTTTTCGTTATTTTCTCTTCTTCGAGATCAATTTCGTCTTCCATCTCCCCCGAGTGAAATTAACTCACTTTTCATTTCCTTATCCACTGATTTTCTCCTCTCCTCCATCTCCAGCTCAAACTGTTTCTTTTTAACATCAAGAACAGCAGCATGCTCATCAATTAGCTGCTGAACTTCTACCTGCAAGTAACCAAATAAACAAAAGGCTAATAGTTATTTTTTACCGAAAGAAATCACGACAAGGAATTTATAGCATCTAAGCCGACCATTACACATTAGTCCAAGCAAGATAATGAGAATAGGCATCACCTCCCAAGGATCTCCTAATGGCTAATATTTTTCATTAAAATTGATAATAATTGTTACTATAAGTTAAATTTAAAAAACTAGAAACCAAAGAGTTGATACAGAAAAAAAATACAGCAAGGTTTTCTGCATAAGTAATGAAAAAGATGAGTTGTCCATTAATAGAAAACCAGTTTGCTTGCTCACGCATATGACCTACGTCCGAGTCTAGTTACACCCTTACAGCTACAATGCTAGCCTAAAAATATACTTTGGACACATGATTGCAGTGAATAAAACAGGCTGACAACAGACAAATAATTTTGGTAAATCAGACAAATTCTTACTCGCTCTGGTATTGAGCATTTCTTGTAAGGCAAGTAGTTCTTTCTCAGTTATCTTTAGGTTCTTCCACTTTAAAACAGCTTCCTGCAATCAGAACAATTTAACAATCATAAAAAATTTTTAACCTGTGGACGTAATCAACAAAAATTACAACCTTTACCCACCTCTTCAATAGCCCCTAGTTCAACCTGCCTTGTGCATGGTGTCGCATCATTTTCTTTAAACTACAGATCGATAACTTCAGATTAATTGCCGCAATCTTCTTCCTAGTATCTTCAAGATTCCTTTCTTTCTGATTAAGACTCCCACTTAAAAAATCTTCTTCCTTACTTACGGGTAGAATATCAAGAGTGACAGGCTTCCGACTTGAAAAATTTCTCTATATTTCTTGCTCTAATTGCATGGCTAGTTACACATGCACCAAAAGCCAACTGTAAGCACTCCAATATAACATTGCCACAACTTGTACTGGTTGAACACTGAGCTAAATTGCTGCATTGATAAAAGAAACTGCATTTCCAAGGGGACGAGGGACTGCTGGGTAAGTCTTAAACTTTAAGGATTCACATTCATAGGATGCATCTCCCTATGAAACCTAGTTTGGAATGTAGATACTCAGAAGCAGTGTTTCCAAATCACAAGGGGGACTATTCAGGAACTATCCAACCAAGCTCCAGCCCTCAGCAGAGTGTGACTGTTTGTAAGCCTGTGCGAATCATGTTAGAAGAAGGACACTAGCAATACCAGAGGGAAATTTGTCCGTTTGAACCATAACTAAATTACCCCCTATACTAGCCGTATTTTAAACAAATTCTGATGCAACTTTACTCGGATGATTGGCAACTTTTGAGAAACTTTGGCCTTTTCCTTCCTTCAAAACTGAAATAGAGACTACTGCTCCAATTTCAAACCCTTGATTATCTTCTCTAATCAACAGAAGGTCAGGGACTTCATCGCAAATCAATATATTTATAAAATCAAAATTGTTGCAGTGTTGCCAATAATCAACTTCACTTTGTTTCCTTTTTCGACGTCAGATTTCAGCAAGAGGTGAAACTCTTCAACATTAAAGGAACTGCACTATGAGAAAGTGGGACTCCTCATAAAATCTTTTGATATAATTTCTTTGTATAGAAAGTCCAGGAATGTACAGATGGAATTAGGATTGTACAATGGTATTTTATTTACACCATGGTTGTCTCCCTTCATTGAGAAAGAATTGAGACCATGATCCTCCATATCAACATTAGATGCAAAACTCTTGCAAACATCTGCAATAGGTCTGTAACCTGGGCACCGGCCAAGATTGCCTGCAATAGCCCTCTCTGCCTCAGACACTGTGAGTTTGGAAAATCCAGCAGGAGGGTCTGGCCACTTGGCTTTCTCAGACTTAACAATGGCTAAAAAAGATACATTCAAATTCCAAGCATACAAAAACCACATTGCGAAGCATGGAATCCTGACATCCTCTAGTGAATTTAGTGAAACCCATCTTTGCAGTTGACAAGGCCTTCAGTTGTTGTGACTGAACAACCACGTATACTAATCAGGAGTGTCAAGCAAGAACTTACAGAAAAATCTTCAACAGGGTCAAGCACAAGGTCATACTTCAATAGAAAAAAGACAAGCTCTACATCCCACTGTGAGAGAAAGACTACATGAGAGCTCTAAATTCAGTTATTTTTTACTTCTACTGTAAATATCAATTCAATAATCTCCCAACTAAAGACACTATTGAAGAATTCAAACATGAAGACTACAAAATTTTGAAGAAAAAACAATTAAACAAAAAAATACAAGAATAGAGCTGATTCTAAGCCACCAAAAAAAGAACATAAGAATAGCGCTTATTCACACTCATCTTTTTATGTTTTACCCAAAACAAAAACAAATCAAGCCTCAAAGTTTCATTATATATACAGTAGTTAGCTTTTAAAGAAAACTAAGCTTGTGGATGAAGTTCAATTGGACAAGCAACACAACATGGCTATTCTTTGTTTCTTTTTCAAAGAAGGCAGAAAATCCGCTACTTTCTAGTAACAAAAAAGTGTGCAACAGGATAGCTTATGTTCATTTATTGACGTCAAGAAACAAGCAATTAAGTTCTGATATTGTGTTGAAGCCACAAAACCATTACTAACAAAAATGGCAGTGATAATGCTTAAGAACTGATGTCAAATATACAAAAACATAGATTCGCAAAACCAATTCCAGCAACTTGTTCAGTCACTATATAAGAAGCACGAATGTAAACAAGAATGTTCCATTCACTGGATAAAAACAATACATACAATCCACATAGTATTTAGAACAAAGAAAAAAAAAAGAGAACTAAGCTGACCTACTCCACAGTCAAGCTTAGCTCCTCCGTACTTGGTCTGAGTCCTGAAGAATTCAAGCAAAGTGTTGCTTAAATTCGTGCAGGTCTTGTCTTTATGGGCTTTTTTTCTGAAATAGAAAACAAACAATAAGCAATAAGAAAAAATAACAAACAAAAATAAATTGCTTATGTGAAAAAAAAATATACATGTAATATATGAAACAAAAGGGAGAATTGCAACTTACTGTCAACTGAAGGAAAGCCTCCCCATCCGGAAACACCTATGCTTCAGGCACTCAAATGCATGAAGGCACTCAAATGAGCTTACTGTGAACCAGGCTTCCACTCATGCTTCAGGCACTCAAATGCATGAAGCATTTCATATTTCACATTTCCTGCTTTCTAAATCAATTTCGATCTTTCATGGCCTATCATTGCAGCAACTTTTGCTTTTTCTTTTTCTTTTCTTTTTTCATGTCAAAACAGCCTAAAACCAGGCTTCCACTCATGCTTCTGGCACTAAAATTTATGAAGCATTTCATATTTCACATTTCCTGCTTTCTAAATCATATTTCATCTCTCATGGCCTATCATTGCAGCAACTTTTGCTTTGTTTTTCTTTTTCTTTTCTTTTTTTTTATGTCAAAACAGCCTAAAACCAGGCTACACGGCAAAAGCAGAGTAGTCCCTTAGGGGATACTCACTGATACATAAAGGAATTGCAACACTCCAGGAATAAGACTCTTCTCTACTTCTAGCAATTCCAGGCAGCTCGTGAGCCACTGAGTTCACATCCCAGAAGACATGACAAAAACTGTCCCTGCCCCAGTTGGCCAACAAAACCATAGCTTCCTCAGCTTTGACACTATTGAGGTTAATCAAACCTCCTTCACCTCGCAGCCAGCTGACCACATCGAAAGTGTCTCCTTCAAAGCACACCTTGGAATACCCTGCATCTGCTACTGCATCCATCGCCACCAAAGCAGCACAAAGCTCTATCTCATTTGCTGAGCCAGCATCCTCAACAAAAGACCCCTTAAAGTGAATAAGTCAACCACCATCATCACTAATCACCACATCAACACCATCCTTATTGCTTAAAGGCAAGAACGAGCCCCCCATATTAACTTTGAGTTCTCCCTTCTTAGGGAGTCACCAAAATAACTTCAACAGGGGAAAATAAGTGCTTTAGCTTTTTCTCAATTTCAACTTTTCTTTCACCCAGTTCATCCCACTCCGTTTCAAAATTGTCCTTTTCCAGCATCAAATATCCCCTTTCTATTTTGGAGCCACTGGACGTCTTTCTCAGCTGTCAGCAGGCCCTGCAAATTTTGAAGTTCTATCCTCTCAACCTCCTTTGATCAACCAATGGAGCTTGCCCATCCTCCATTTCCCTAATACTGTTCTCAGTTTGTGAGTTACCAAACCATTCACATGATTATTAACAGAGCCAGAATCAACAAAAAGCTAGTGTCTCTCTTTCGCCTCGTCCAACTGCTCTGATGGTTCTACATTAGAGTCTTTACTCAACAAAACTCTGCTCACTGGGGATGGGTTAAAAATCTTTGTACATTTTCCTAACCAAGATAATGGACCACCAGAAATTGAACCTATCACCCTGGGTGATATATCAGAAGATGGCAGGCCACTTTCCACGGTTTCAATAAGTAGCCCCTTGCAGTGAATAAGTCAATCACCATCATCTCTAATCACCACACCAACACCACGCTTATTACTGACAGGCAAGAAGAAGACCCCAATATTAACTTTGAATTTTCCATTATTAGGCAGTCGCCAAAATAACTTTGATTGAGTATAACCACTCACATCATGTCCTCTGTATTTCAAAAAAAGATCGAGGTAATGGCAGAGTCCTTCACAAACAGACACCAAAAATTGAACCTATAACCCTTGCTGACAAAACAGAAGATGGCAGGCCACTTTTCACGGTTTCATTCATGTAGCCCCTGGCTAATTGCCAGGAAAGAGGGGCTTTTGCATCCTAAATTCCAATTACAGTTGGTTGTTAGAAAGTACTGCCTCCCCGGAGCACTTGCAAGTTTTGCTCAATAAAAGCATGCAGCTGACAACTGTTCTCGAATCATTTCTGCCTCTCGATCTTCACATTATCAAGCAGTGTAGATAGTTCCTCAATATCCTTCTTAATCATAACATTGCTCCTCCTCAAAACCTGTAATTTTATCTTGTAATAGTTTCTTCATCTCTTCACATTCATGCTGCACCGAAATTTCCACTCATGCTTCTGGCACTCAAATTTATGAAGCATTTCATATGTCACATTTCCTGCTTTCTAAATCAATTTCGATCTTTCATGGCCTATCATTGCAGCAACTTTTGCTTTTTCTTTTTCTTTTCTTTTAAACAGCCTAAAACCAGGCTTCCACTCATGCTTCAGGCACTCAAATTCATGAAGCATTTCATATTTCACATTTCCTGCTTTCTAAATCAATTTTGATCTTTCATGGCCTATCATTGCAGCAACTTTTGCTTTTTCTTTTTCTTTTCTTTTTTTATGTCAAAACAGCCTAAAACCAAGCTTCCACTCATGCTTCTGGCACTCAAATTTATGAAGCATTTCATATTTCACATTTCCTGCTTTCTAAATCATATCTCATCTCTCATGGCCTATCATTGCAGCAACTTTTGCATTTTTTTCTTTTTCTTTACTTTTTTTTTTCTTTTTTTTTTCGTTTCGTTTTCTTTTCTTTCAATTCCAGCCAGCTCGTGAGCCACTGAGTTCGCACCCCAGAGGACATGACAAATATTGTCCCAACTTTTGCTTTTTCTTTTTCTTTTCTTTTTTTATGTCAAAACAGCCTAAAACCAGGCTTCCACTCATGCTTCAGGCACTCAAATTCATGAAACATTTCATATTTCACATTTCCTGCTTTCTAAATCAATTTTGATCTTTCATGGCCTATCATTGCAGCAACTTTTGCTTTTTCTTTTTCTTTTCTTTTTTTATGTCAAAACAGCCTAAAACCAAGCTTCCACTCATGCTTCTGGCACTCAAATTTATGAAGCATTTCATATTTCACATTTCCTGCTTTCTAAATCATATTTCATCTCTCATGGCCTATCATTGCAGCAACTTTTGCATTTTTTTCTTTTTCTTTTCTTTTTTCTTTTCTTTTTTTTTTCTTTTCTTTTTCTTTTCTTTCAATTCCAGCCAGCTCGTGAGCCACTGAGTTCGCACCCCAGAAGACATGACAAATACTGTCCCTACTCCAGTTGGCCAACAAAACCATAGCTTCCTCGGGTTTGGCACTATTGAGGTTAATCAAACCTCCTTCACCTCGCAGCCAGCTGACCGCATCTAAAGTGTCTCCTTCAAAGCACACCTTGGAACTGCATCTGCTACTGCGTCCATCGCCACCAAAGCAACACAAAGCTCTATCTCATTTGCTGAGCCAGCATCCTCAATCAAGGACCCCTTGCAGTGAATAAGTCAACCACCATCATCACTAATCACCACATCAACACCATCCTTATTGCTGAAAGGCAAGAACGAGCCCCCCATATTAACTTTGAGTTCTCCCTTCTTAGGGAGTCGCCAAAATAACTTCAACTGGGGAAATAAGTGCTTTAGCTTTTTCTCAATTTTAATTTTTCTTTCACCCAGTTCATCCCACTCCTTTCCAAAATTGTCATTTTCCTGCTTCAAATCGTCCCTTTCTATTCTGGAGCCACCGGTCCTCTTTCTCAGCTGTCAGCTCGGCCTGCAAATTCTGAAGTTCTATCCTCTCAACCTCAAGTACTTGGTGAACTTCCTGCTCTTTAGGATTTGCTTCTCGTTATCCTCCAATGCAGATCTATCATTTGCAATCCCAGCTCTAAGATTTTGCATTTCTTGGTTATCAGTTTCTTGGCGCTTCCTCTCCATGTCCAAGGCTTTCTCTTTATATTTAAGGTGCTTCTCTCTCTCCTTCAAAGCTTTCATCTTTGAGTCATAATCATTATTTTTTTTCCTCTCCCCTTTTTAGATATCTTATCTAAAGGATCTCTTTTTTCGTTATTTTCTCTTCTTCGAGATCAATTTCGTCTTCCATCTCCCCCAGTGAAACTAACTCACTTTTCATTTCCTTATCCACTGATTTTCTCCTCTCCTCCATCTCCAGCTCAAACTGTTTCTTTTTTCCATCAAGAACAGCAGCATGCTCATCAATTAGCTGCTGAACTGCTACCTGCAAGTAACCAAATAAACAAAAGGCTAATAGTTATTTTTTACCAAAAGAAATCACGACAAGGAATTTATAGCATCTAAGCCGACCGTTACACATTAGTCCAAGCAAGATAATGAGAATAGGCAACACCTCCCAAGGATCTCCTAATGGCTATATTTTTCATTAAAATTGATAATAATTGTTACTATAAGTTAAATTTAAAAAACTAGAAACCAAAGAGTTGATAAAGAAAAAAAAAATCAGCAAGGTTTTCTGCGTAAGTAATGAAAAAGATGAGTTGTCCATTTATAGAAAAAAATTAGAAAACCAGTTTGCTCACTCACGCATATGACCTTCGTCCGAGTCTAGTTACACCCTTACAGCTACAATGCTAGACACATGATTGCAGTGAATAAAACAGGTGACAACAGACAAACAATTTCGGTAAATCAGACAAATTCTTACTCGCTCTGGTATTGAGCATTTCTTGTAAGGCAAGTAGTTCTTTCTCGATTATCTTTAGGTTCTTCCACTTTAAAACAGCTTCCTGCAATCAGAACAATTTAACAATCATAAAAAAAATTTAACATGTGGACGTGATCAACAAAAATTACAACCTTTACCCACCTCTTCAATAGCCCCTAGTTCATCCAGCCTTGTGCATGGTGTCGCTTCATTTTCTTTAAACTACAGATCAATAACTTCAGATTAATTGCCTCAATCTTCTTCCTAGTATCTTCAAGATTCCTTTCTTTCTGATTAAGACTCCCACTTAAAAGATCTTCTTCCTTTCTTACGGGTAGAATATCAAGAGTGACAGGCTTCCCACTTAAAATATTTCTCTATATTTCTTGCTCTAATTGCATGGCTAGTTCCACATGCACCAAAAGCCAACTGTAAGCACTCCAATATAACATTGCCACAACTTGTACTGGTTGAACACTGAGCTAAACTGCTGCATTGATAAAAGAAACTGCATTTCCAAGGGGATGAGGGACAGCTGGGTAAGTCTTAAACTTTAAGGATTCACCTTCATATGATGCATCTCCCAATGAAAACCAGTTTGGAATGTAGATACTCAGAAGCAGCGTTTCCAAATCACAAGAGGGACTCTTCAGGAACTATCCAAACAAGCTCCAGCCCTCAGCAGAGTGAGACTGTTTGTAAGCCTGTGCGAATCATGTCAGGACTCTAGCAATACCAGAGGGAAATTTGTTCGTTTGAGCCATAATTAAATTACCCCCTATACTAGCCGTATTTTGGACAAACTCTGATGCAACTTTACTCGGATGATTGGCAACTTCTGAGAAATTTGGCCTTTTTCCTTCCTTCAAAACTGAAATAGAGACAACTGCTCCAATTTCAATCCCCTGATTATCTTCTCTAATCAACAGAAGGTCAGGGACTTCATCGCAAATCAATATATTTATAAAATCAAAATTGTTGCCGTGTTGCCAATAATCAACTCCACTTTGTTTCCTTTTTCGACGTCAGATTTCAGCAAGAGGTGAAACTCTTCAACATTAAAGGAACTGCACTATGAGAAAGTGGGACTCCTCATAAAATCTTTTGATATAATTTCTTTGTATAGAAAGTCCAGGAATGTACAGATGGAATTAGGATTGTACAATGGTATTTTATTTACACCATGGTTGTCTCCCTTCATTGAGAAAGAATTGAGACCATGATCCTCCATATCAACATTAGATGCAAAACTCTTGCAAACATCTGCAATAGGTCTGTAACCTGGACACCGGCCAAGATTGCCTGCAATAGCCCTCTCTGCCTCAGACACTGTGAGTTTGGAAAATCCAGCAGGAGGGTCTGGCCACTTGGCTTTCTCAGACTTAACAATGGCTAAAAAAGATACATTCAAATTCCAAGCATACAGAAACCACATTGCGAAGCATGGAATCCTGACATCCTCTAGTGAATTTAGTGAAACCCATCTTTGCAGTTGACAAGGCCTTCAGTTGTTGTGACTGAACAACCACGTATACTAATCAGGAGTGTCAAGCAAGAACTTACAGAAAAATCTTCAACAGGGTCAAGCACAAGGTCATACTTCAATAGAAAAAAGACAAGCTCTGCATCCCACTGTGAGAGAAAGACTACATGAGAGCTCTAAATTCAGTTATTTTTTACTTCTACTGTAAAAATCAATTCAATAATCTCCCAACTAAAGACACTATTGAAGAATTCAAACATGAAGACTACAAACTTTTGAAGAAAAAACAATTAAACAAAAAAATACAAGAATAGAGCTGATTCTAAGCCACCAAAAAAAGAACATAAGAATAGCGCTTATTCACACTCATCTTTTTATGTTTTACCCAAAACAAAAACAAATCAAGCCTCAAAGTTTCATTATATATACAGTAGTTAGCTTTTAAAGAAAACTAAGCTTGTGGATGAAGTTCAATTGGACAAGCAACACAACATGGCTATTCTTTGTTTCTTTTTCAAAGAAGGCAGAAAATCCACTACTTTCTAGTAACGAAAAAGCGTTCAACAGGATAGCTTATGTTCATTTATTGAAGTCAAGAAACAAGCAATTAAGTTCTGATATTGTGTTGAAGCCACAAAACCATTACTAACAAAAATTGCAGTGATAATGCTTAAGAACTGATGTCAAATATACAAAAACATAGATTCGCAAAACCAATTCCAGCAACTTGTTCAGTCACTATATAAGAAGGACGAATGTAAACAAGAATGTTCCATTCACTGGAAAAAAACAATACATACAATCCACATAGTATTTAGAACAAAGAAAAAAACAAAGAGAACTAAGCTGACCTACTCCACAGTCAAGCTTAGCTCCTCCGTACTTGGTCTGAGTCCTGAAGAATTCAAGCGAAGTGTTGCTTAAATTCGTGCAGGTCTTGTCTTTATGGGCTTTTTTTCTAAAATAGAAAACAAACAATAAGCAAAAAGAAAAAATAACAAACAAAAATAAATTGCTTATGTGAAAAAAAAAATATACATGTAATATATGAAACAAAAGGGAGAATTGCAACTTACTGTGAACTGAAGGAAAGCCTCTCCATCGGAAACACCTATGCTTCAGGCACTCAAATGCATGAAGGCACTCAAATGCGCTTACTGTGAACCAGGCTTCCACTCATGCTTTAGGCACTCAAATGCATGAAGCATTTCATATTTCACATTTCCTGCTTTCTAAATCAATTTCGATCTTTCATGGCCTATCATTGCAGCAACTTTTGCTTTTTCTTTTTCTTTTCTTTTTTCATGTCAAAACAGCCTAAAACCAGGCTTCCACTCATGCTTCTGGCACTCAAATTTATGAAGCATTTCATATTTCACATTTCCTGCTTTCTAAATCATATTTCATCTCTCATGGCCTATCATTGCAGCAACTTTTGCTTTGTTTTTCTTTTTCTTTTCTTTTTTTTTATGTCGAAAACAGCCTAAAACCAGGCTACACGGCAAAAGCAGAGTAGTCCCTCAGGGGATACTCACTGATACATAAAGGAATTGCAACACTCCAGGAATAAGACTCTTCTCTACTTCTAGCAATTCCAGGCAGCTCGTGAGCCACTGAGTTCACATCCCAGAAGACATGACAAAAACTGTCCCTGCCCCAGTTGGCCAACAAAACCATAGCTTCCTCAGCTTTGACACTATTGAGGTTAATCAAACCTCCTTCACCTCGCAGCCAGCTGACCACATCGAAAGTGTCTCCTTCAAAGCACACCTTGGAATACCCTGCATCTGCTACTGCATCCATCGCCACCAAAGCAGCACAAAGCTCTATCTCATTTGCTGAGCCAGCATCCTCAACAAAAGACCCCTTAAAGTGAATAAGTCAACCACCATCATCACTAATCACCACATCAACACCATCCTTATTGCTTAAAGGCAAGAACGAGCCCCCCCATATTAACTTTGAGTTCTCCCTTCTTAGGGAGTCGCCAAAATAACTTCAACAGGGGAAAATAAGTGCTTTAGCTTTTTCTTAATTTCAACTTTTCTTTCACCCAGTTCATCCCACTCCGTTTCAAAATTGTCCTTTTCCAGCATCAAATATCCCCTTTCTATTTTGGAGCCACTGGACGTCTTTCTCAGCTGTCAGCAGGCCCTGCAAATTTTGAAGTTCTATCCTCTCAACCTCCTTTGATCAACCAATGGAGCTTGCCCATCCTCCATTTCCCTAATACTGTTCTCAGTTTGTGAGTTACCAAACCATTCACATGATTATTAACAGAGCCAGAATCAACAAAAGCTAGTGTCTCTCTTTCGCCTCGTCCAACTGCTCTGATGGTTCTACATTAGAGTCTTTACTCAACAAAACTCTGCTCACTGGGGATGGGTTAAAAATCTTTGTACATTTTCCTAACCAAGATAATGGACCACCAGAAATTGAACCTATCACCCTGGGTGATATATCAGAAGATGGCAGGCCACTTTCCACGGTTTCAATAAGTAGCCCCTTGCAGTGAATAAGTCAATCACCATCATCTCTAATCACCACACCAACACCACGCTTATTACTGACAGGCAAGAAGAAGACCCCAATATTAACTTTGAATTTTCCATTATTAGGCAGTCGCCAAAATAACTTTGATTGAGTATAACCACTCACATCATGTCCTCTGTATTTCAAAAAAAGATCGAGGTAATGGCAGAGTCCTTCACAAACAGACACCAAAAATTGAACCTATAACCCTTGCTGACAAAACAGAAGATGGCAGGCCACTTTTCACGGTTTCATTCATGTAGCCCCTGGCTAATTGCCAGGAAAGAGGGGCTTTTTGCATCCTAAATTCCAATTACAGTTGGTTGTTAGAAAGTACTGCCTCCCCGGAGCACTTGCAAGTTTTGTTTTGCTCAATAAAAGCATGCAGCTGACAACTGTTCTCGAATCATTTCTGCCTCTCGATCTTCACATTATCAAGCAGTGTAGATAGTTCCTCAATATCCTTCTTAATCATAACATTGCTCCTCCTCAAAACCTGTAATTTTATCTTGTAATAGTTTCTTCATCTCTTCACATTCATGCTGCACCGAAATTTCCACTCATGCTTCTGGCACTCAAATTTATGAAGCATTTCATATGTCACATTTCCTGCTTTCTAAATCAATTTCGATCTTTCATGGCCTATCATTGCAGCAACTTTTGCTTTTTCTTTTTCTTTTCTTTTAAACAGCCTAAAACCAGGCTTCCACTCATGCTTCAGGCACTCAAATTCATGAAGCATTTCATATTTCACATTTCCTGCTTTCTAAATCAATTTTGATCTTTCATGGCCTATCATTGCAGCAACTTTTGCTTTTTCTTTTTCTTTTCTTTTTTTATGTCAAAACAGCCTAAAACCAAGCTTCCACTCATGCTTCTGGCACTCAAATTTATGAAGCATTTCATATTTCACATTTCCTGCTTTCTAAATCATATCTCATCACTCATGGCCTATCATTGCAGCAACTTTTGCATTTTTTTCTTTTTCTTTTCTTTTTTTTTTTCTTTTTTTTTTCGTTTCGTTTTCTTTTCTTTCAATTCCAGCCAGCTCGTGAGCCACTGAGTTCGCACCCCAGAGGACATGACAAATATTGTCCCAACTTTTGCTTTTTCTTTTTCTTTTCTTTTTTTATGTCAAAACAGCCTAAAACCAGGCTTCCACTCATGCTTCAGGCACTCAAATTCATGAAACATTTCATATTTCACATTTCCTGCTTTCTAAATCAATTTTGATCTTTCATGGCCTATCATTGCAGCAACTTTTGCTTTTTCTTTTTCTTTTCTTTTTTTATGTCAAAACAGCCTAAAACCAAGCTTCCACTCATGCTTCTGGCACTCAAATTTATGAAGCATTTCATATTTCACATTTCCTGCTTTCTAAATCATATTTCATCTCTCATGGCCTATCATTGCAGCAACTTCTGCATTTTTTTCTTTTTCTTTTCTTTTTTCTTTTCTTTTTTTTTTCTTTTCTTTTTCTTTTCTTTCAATTCCAGCCAGCTCGTGAGCCACTGAGTTCGCACCCCAGAAGACATGACAAATACTGTCCCTACTCCAGTTGGCCAACAAAACCATAGCTTCCTCGGGTTTGGCACTATTGAGGTTAATCAAACCTCCTTCACCTCGCAGCCAGCTGACCGCATCTAAAGTGTCTCCTTCAAAGCACACCTTGGAACTGCATCTGCTACTGCGTCCATCGCCACCAAAGCAACACAAAGCTCTATCTCATTTGCTGAGCCAGCATCCTCAATCAAGGACCCCTTGCAGTGAATAAGTCAACCACCATCATCACTAATCACCACATCAACACCATCCTTATTGCTGAACAGCAGCATGCTCATCAATTAGCTGCTGAACTGGTACCTACAAGTAACCAAATAAACAAAAGGCTAATAGTTATTTTTTACCAAAAGAAATCACGACAAGGAATTTATAGCATCTAGGCCGACCGTTACACATTAGTCCAAGCAAGATAATGAGAATAGGCAACACCTCCCAAGGATCTCCTAATGGCTATATTTTTCATTAAAATTGATAATAATTGTTACTATAAGTTAAATTTAAAAAACTAGAAACCAAAGAGTTGATAAAGAAAAAAAAAATACAGCAAGGTTTTCTGCGTAAGTAATGAAAAAGATGAGTTGTCCATTTATAGAAAAAATTAGAAAACCAGTTTGCTCACTCACGCATATGACCTTCGTCCGAGTCTAGTTACACCCTTACAGCTACAATGCTAGACACATGATTGCAGTGAATAAAGTAGGTGACAACAGACAAACAATTTCGGTAAATCAGACAAATTCTTACTCGCTCTGGTATTGAGCATTTCTTGTAAGGAAGTAGTTCTTTCTCGATTATCTTTAGGTTCTTCCACTTTAAAACAGCTTCCTGCAATCAGAACAATTTAACAATCATAAAAAAAATTTAACATGTGGACGTGATCAACAAAAATTACAACCTTTACCCACCTCTTCAATAGCCCCTAGTTCATCCAGCCTTGTGCATGGTGTCGCTTCATTTTCTTTAAACTACAGATCAATAACTTCAGATTAATTGCCTCAATCTTCTTCCTAGTATCTTCAAGATTCCTTTCTTTCTGATTAAGACTCCCACTTAAAAGATCTTCTTCCTTTCTTACGGGTAGAATATCAAGAGTGACAGGCTTCCCACTTAAAATATTTCTCTATATTTCTTGCTCTAATTGCCTGGCTAGTTCCACATGCACCAAAAGCCAACTGTAAGCACTCCAATATAACATTGCCACAACTTGTACTGGTTGAACACTGAGCTAAACTGCTGCAATGATAAAAGAAACTGCATTTCCAAGGGGACGAGGGACTGCTGGGTAAGTCTTAAACTTTAAAGATTCACCTTCATATGATGCATCTCCCAATGAAAACCAGTTTGGAATGTAGATACTCAGAAGCAGCGTTTCCAAATCACAAGAGGGACTCTTCAGGAACTATCCAAACAAGCTCCAGCCCTCAGCAGAGTGAGACTGTTTGTAAGCCTGTGCGAATCATGTCAGGACACTAGCAATACCAGAGGGAAATTTGTCCGTTTGAGCCATAATTAAATTACCCCCTATACTAGCCGTATTTTGGACAAACTCTGATGCAACTTTACTCGGATGATTGGCAACTTCTGAGAAATTTGGCCTTTTTCCTTCCTTCAAAACTGAAATAGAGACAACTGCTCCAATTTCAATCCCCTGATTATCTTCTCTAATCAACAGAAGGTCAGGGACTTCATCGCAAATCAATATATTTATAAAATCAAAATTGTTGCCGTGTTGCCAATAATCAACTCCACTTTGTTTCCTTTTTCGACGTCAGATTTCAGCAAGAGGTGAAACTCTTCAACATTAAAGGAACTGCACTATGAGAAAGTGGGACTCCTCATAAAATGTTTTGATATAATTTCTTTGTATAGAAAGTCCAGGAATGTACAGATGGAATTAGGATTGTACAATGGTATTTTATTTACACCATGGTTGTCTCCCTTCATTGAGAAAGAATTGAGACCATGATCCTCCATATCAACATTAGATGCAAAACTCTTGCAAACATCTGCAATAGGTCTGTAACCTGGGCACCGGCCAAGATTGCCTGCAATAGCCCTCTCTTCCTCAGACACTGTGAGTTTGGAAAATCCAGCAGGAGGGTCTGGCCACTTGGCTTTCTCAGACTTAACAATGGCTAAAAAAGATACATTCAAATTCCAAGCATACAGAAACCACATTGCGAAGCATGGAATCCTGACATCCTCTAGTGAATTTAGTGAAACCCATCTTTGCAGTTGACAAGGCCTTCAGTTGTTGTGACTGAACAACCACGTATACTAATCAGTAGTGTCAAGCAAGAACTTACAGAAAAATCTTCGACAGGGTCAAGCACAAGGTCATACTTCAATAGAAAAAAGACAAGCTCTACATCCCACTGTGAGAGAAAGGCTACATGAGAGCTCTAAATTCAGTTATTTTTTACTTCTACTGTAAAAATCAATTCAATAATCTCCCAACTAAAGACACTATTGAAGAATTCAAACATGAAGACTACAAAATTTTGAAGAAAAAACAATTAAACAAAAAAATACAAGAATAGAGCTGATTCTAAGCCACCAAAAAAAGAACATAAGAATAGCGCTTATTCACACTCATCTTTTTATGTTTTACCCAAAACAAAAACAAATCAAGCCTCAAAGTTTCATTATATATACAGTAGTTAGCTTTTAAAGAAAACTAAGCTTGTGGATGAAGTTCAATTGGACAAGCAACACAACATGGCTATTCTTTGTTTCTTTTTCAAAGAAGGCAGAAAATCCGCTACTTTCTAGTAACGAAAAAGTGTTCAACAGGATAGCTTATGTTCATTTATTGAAGTCAAGAAACAAGCAATTAAGTTCTGATATTGTGTTGAAGCCACAAAACCATTACTAACAAAAATTGCAGTGATAATGCTTAAGAACTGATGTCAAATATACAAAAACATAGATTCGCAAAACCAATTCCAGCAACTTGTTCAGTCACTATATAAGAAGCACGAATGTAAACAAGAATGTTCCATTCACTGGAAAAAAACAATACATACAATCCACATAGTATTTAGAACAAAGAAAAAAAAAAGAGAACTAAGCTGACCTACTCCACAGTCAAGCTTAGCTCCTCCGTACTTGGTCTGAGTCCTGAAGAATTCAAGCAAAGTGTTGCTTAAATTCGTGCAGGTCTTGTCTTTATGGGCTTTTTTTCTAAAATAGAAAACAAACAATAAGCAATAAGAAAAAATAACAAACAAAAATATATTGCTCATGTAAACAAAAGGGAGAATTGCAACTTACTGTGAACTGAAGGAAAGCCTCTCCATCCGCAAACACTTACACAGCTCTCCACTTCTTGTAGTCTCCGATGAATCTCTGAACGCATCCAACTAGCTTCTGCCAGCTTGGCATCAGCAACTTGCGTCAACTTCCAACAAATTCTATTGAATTCCAGCAACCATTGCATGTGCTTCAGCTAGTTTATCGTCAGAACAAATCTTCGCTCCTGCAGACTCTGAGCGCAAATCTGCAAAGCGTTTTCCAGCTGCAAAAACTAGTTACAACTAATTATCATTATAGTAAATCCTACAATAAAGAATAACGAAGAATGTTAAGTAAATAGCACGTTCATAATTTATTGTGGCTATCATCATCAATTTCACCGCTGGACTCAGTTTTATTATATTCCAGGTCTTTACTACATAACAAGTTCATACTAATTCACATCAACACATTCGATTATCCAATATGCATGAGATTGGCGACTAGGTTGCAACAAAGAGAATAAAAAGAGAAATAGAAATGGGAAAAAAAATGAATGTCATCACTATATAAGAAATTCAAGAACAGGTAAGATTGTTATAAACATAAACCAGAAAAATAAAACTAACAATGAGCTTAAAACATTCAAAGTCGTGGCTCTGGTCTAGAGATGACAAATGGATAGACAACTTACATTTGCAACACAATGCTTCTCAACACCCAAAGCTTTCCTCAAATTCTTCTCTCGTTTTTCAACTTCAGAAAAAGGCAATTATATAATCAGCTTGGTCTCGTTTAACTATCTCTTGGAGCTCCGTATACTTCAACGTCCATTCTTTCTTCTCAATCCAAATAAGTCCCATATTATACTGGTCGTCGTGGAGCTAGTCACAAAAGCACGCCAACAAATAAATATTTACTACATACGAGGAAAATTTAAAGTAGATGTAGTGGCAAGGAAAGGAAAATTCAAATTAAATGTAGTTGTACCACTCTCAAAATTAAAAATTAGTTTTCAGTGGTGCTGAATGCAAATCTGCAACAGGATTTTAGAACATAAAGTTCTCTACCATCATGCTCCTACAAGGTTGTCGCGCACTCTATTATATAAGCAAGTAAAAATTGGTTTTGATCCAAAAATTGTGTTTATGCTCCTTCGAATTAGTACCCTGCATTATTATTAGTATTCAGCTTAGAATGCTAGTTTTACATTCTCAAGAACCTTAACCAATCTTAAAATCTAGCCCATATAGTCTACCATAGTTTTGTCACCATTCTAGCATATCGAATAACTAAGATACTGTTCTGTCAGTACAGATTCATATTTTCTGGGACACATTAATAACAATAGCAGTGTCTAGTAGCCACGAAATTTGTGACTAAAAACATACATCATGATGGCTTTGTGCCTCTGTCCCAACAAATTCTATTCAGCTAAAGAAACATATTAACTTATCAACATAAAAACTTCAACAGTTTACAAAAAATTGTACTAGAAGCAGGATTCTAGGTAAAAATTCAAAGTGGAAAACTTTGGCTGCTAATCTGTGGTGTAGTGGTGTGCAACTCAAGTATCAATATAAGCATAGTGTTACAAATTTGACACCAATCTTCCGTCAAATGACCAAGAGTGATCACCTTAACAAAGAAGACCAAGATGCGCTCATATGAAACAAGTATCATTTTGAATATTGAAATTTGGGCGTTTTAAAAAGTCTACCCAAGATTCATTCATTCTTCTAAAAGAAAAGATTGCAACTTACAAAAATGCCAAAAGAGAGCATTAAAAAAGAACAATCAAACCACTGACCTAATTCACACAAATATCCAATGCATTCACACCCACAAACAATCCCAGCAAACAAGTCATCAAAATCCAAGAAGCCAACCGAAGAAAAATCAGATTCCAGCAAAACCCGTCCCAGAAATAAACACATACTAGGTCAGATGGTGTTAATTATTATAAATAAAAATTAGTTTCTTTAGAATACAATTAGAAGCGAACATGAACTTCAGTAATTTACCAATCATCCCAAGTAATTTACAATAAGCCAAAAGGAGAAGGAAGAAAGATAGCAAGAAAGAAAGAGAAGAAAGGGAAGATGTAATACGGTGTGGAGGAGGGATTGAGGCGGGCTTCTCCATCGGTGGGAGCCATTACACCTTCCCTCTTTCAACACTCGTCACCCCTCTCTCTGTGGCCGCTCACTGCTCACTCTCTCGATTCCATTTCAGTCTTGTCTTCCGGATACGAATCTCAAAACCCCACAAGTTTCCAGGGTTTTCCTTTCTTGAATTTGGTCTGGTCTCCGGCAATGTACCTCTAGCTTCGGGCCAGCTCCGCCGCTTCTAGACGCCAGCGACCGGGCCCTTGGCCCCCAGCGCCGCCCGAGCAGCTGCAGAGGACGGGATTCAAGCCCAGGCTGTCCGGCGAGACGAATGCCAGTGATTCGGCCAAAATGTCGCCGACAAGTCTAGGGAGGCCGGTCGGACCACCCGTGTCGGTGGTCAACGAGAGAGCTCCGGCGCTGGCTGCCTCGACCGAGAAAGAAGGCTCTTGGATCAGTGGTGGGCAATTAGGTTTTCTTGGGTTCTTCTAAATTGAATGAGGCACCTATCCTGCCACTGGTCCTTTTCTGGTGCCCTCATTTGTCCGGGCATCATATGAAAGGGGACAGAGTGACAAAGGGTACCTTTCGGCACCCCAAAATTTTCCCCAAACAAGCACTTGCACAAGTAGGATTAGAAAAATGATAATGATATTGGTACAATCTGTATGTCTGTTGTACCAATATCATTATCTTTTAGACTTTAGACTGATACTTTCGAAGAAAGAGGTCTCTCAACTTGATCGAGCGGGGCATCTAGAACAACTGGTGAATGGTGAAGGGGTAAACTCCGCCGTGTCGGCTGATGATGTCACAACGTCAGAACAACCTTGAGTCCTGGAAGCTAATAAAGGTCCTGGAACAACCTCAAATCTTAGTATCTCTGTCATAACTGGCTGAAGTAATGGCAAACTCGCAAGAACATGTCCAGATATATCGTGTATCGTCTGACATCCCGCTACAAAGCTATCGTAGGATCAGTCTACCAAAGCTTCATTCTTGCATAAGTAGGAGCGGCCACGCTGGTACCTGCGTGGCTTGTCAGATAGCCTGTTCGGTAAATATTTTCTACAATGCGTCATTTTCAAAAAAAAATCGTGATTTATTATATAAATTCCCTTTTTTTCCCAAACACTCACTTGCATAAGTAGGATTAGAAAAAATATCATTTTTTCTAGTTGTGAATAACACCCAATGTTACATTCGCTGGAAGACGTTGACGGACAAAAATCTTCCTATTTAATAGTGGCATTCTACTAACGGAAAGACAATTAATTTCCATCATTTCATTAGTTCAATAAGGCATGTTGTAGGGATCCACCATTCTATATTTGATGGTGCGGTGTGACCACCAGGATACCAATATTGGTAACGTCCTAAATTTTCAAAACTTATTTTTAGATGATGAATATCGAAGATGCAGATCCATTGTTATTTTCCACATGGTATAACAATGCATCTAGAAAATTACTTTGGTTTTTTAAAATATTTTTGAAATTTTTTATAAATAAATAATAATAATTGTTATTCAAAATTAAAATAAAAAAATCTCATATCCGTCTAGAATGTGCAAGAGTACAATCCCTTCTTAGTTATATAGGACCTGTTTGGTGGCAGCTACATACCCAACTTTTAGGAAAATCCAACTTCTCCACGAAAAAAGAGATTTTCCAAAAGAAGTGATTCCTCACTTCTTTGACTTTTCTCAATGGCTGTTGTGTCCCGGCATGGGACACAACAGACCCGGGACTTATGCAGAAGCGGAAGCGTGGTGGAGTGTTGTGAACGTCATGCCCAGGACGTCAGCACGCATACGTCACACGCACGGATATTTGCTGTCCCATATCTATTAGGACTAGTTATTTAGTTGCTTTCCTTTTTAATATTGTAATCAGGCCCGTTTGGGATAACTGATATGTAATGGAGTAATTAGGGGCAATCATGGCCCATTAGGCCGTAATTGATGGCGCGGCTCCCTAGGGCACGCGCCATCCTTTTCTTTATAAGGAGGTCATCCTCCTCAATTAGGACTTATGCAATATGAATTGATCTTCTTCTACTATTTCTTCCTTGTCTTCTCCTCTTTCTCCGGCCATGATACCAGGCCCTGTTCGTGTCCCATGCCGGGACACAACATTGGTATCGGAGCAGTTCGATCTGCGGGCTGATTCTGACTCCCCACAGACAATCCTTTCCCTGCTCATGGAAATCCAAAAGCAAGTCGAGGAACTGCGATTGTCGTACGCTGAAGAGAGGGCCATGTGAGCTGCCGCCATGGCCACGCCGCCACCACCAAGGCATGGTCTTGGACCCCGTTTTCATCGTCATGCAGATGCCCTTTGGATTGACCCACATCAAGTCACCCACGGCCGTTTCCCATCCCACGCCGGTTCTGCCACTTCCCATCCAGCCGCAGCCATGGCCACCCCGCCGCCGAGCTCCGTCACCGGATACTCTGCCCAGCCGAGGTGGGGCTTCCCATAGCCACCTCCGCCGTCGTGCGAGTCCCACAACGACAGCTTCTCCGCTCCGCCGGCCGCGCCTCATCTTCCACGGCAGCCAATGTCCCTGATGCTGACGCAGTTGCCGGGCCCCGATTCCAAGTACCAGGCCCAGCCACTGAGGGGCTCCCCACAGCCATCGCCGCTAGCAACCCCGGCGACATCGCGCTTTCCCCCCACACATCCACTGCCTTCGCCTTCATCTACCCCTGTTTCCCCTGCTCTCCATCTCTCCGCCGAGACCCCCACATCCCTCGTCGCACCGAGACCTCCGGCCAGCCACATCGGCCTTGCCGATTTCGTCGCCCATGCCGCCATCGGCGATTTCTTCTCTGCCTCCGCCGCCACTAAGGATCGGCTCGATCCACTGAGCCGAGGCGACCCGACAGACCACGCCTTCGTTCGGCAGCGCCAGACGCACAGGGGCACCGACACGCCACCCCGCCGACCACGGCAGCCTCGCCGATTGCAAAGCTGCCACATTTCCCCTCTTCACTGCCTCAAGATGGGATTTTCCAGCCAACTACGGTCGCCACGACGCCGCCCAACGCTGTGCCGCCGCTTCCGTATCTTGGGCCAGCGCCGCCGCACATGCGGGCACGACCGGTCAGGGAGGCACAGCGAGTCCCGACGACCCCTGCCCTTTCACCAATCTCTTGCCTACCATGTGTTTGATGAAATGCAGGAGTTGGGAGCGACCTGCATGATGAAGTTTTCTCATTCCCTCTTGTCTTCAGCTGTGTGTTCGAGGCGACGACAGGCCAAATTCTGCTCAGCCATTCTTGTCTCAGCGTTGGCAGCAATATCAAGGGAGGCTACTCTTCACCCTATTGTTTTGTTGAGTAATGGTGGAGTTTATTGGCATATTGTCCATTTGGTCAACTCCGGCTGCGTCGGAGACAGCTTAGGGGCCGTTTGGGGCGTGATAAAAACCAAATATCCACCGTGGATAATACACTTTCAGGTGGATTATCCACGGTGGATATTTGGTTTTTATCACACCCAAACGGGCCCTTAGAAGGAAGAAAGGCATCCTATAAACTTTCTGAGAGGCTTGGAAAGCATGGGTTAGTGATAATTAAGCTAGCAGTTCGAACTCTTGCAACATTCCCGAAATTCCGAATGGGATCTGTGTCTGCTCAACCTCAGTTTTGTTATACTCAGCCGCCTTCAAAGGTGCTTCATTTGCGAAATCTACCATGGGGTTGCACAGAGGAGGAATTGATAGAACTTGGAAAGCCTTTTGGTAAAGTCGTGAACACAAAGTGCAATGTTGGGCCCAATCGTAATCAGGCAATTATTGAATTTGCTGATATGAATCAGGCAATTGCCATGATATCATATTATGCTTCGTCATCAGAGCCAGCTCAGCTTTTGGATTGGTACATAAAATTGCTACATTTGAGAAGACAGCCAGCTTCCAGGCCCTTATCCAATTTTCTGAGATTGAAACTGCATCTGCTGCAAACAATTCTCTTGATGGTAGAAGTATTCCGAGCTATTGACGGCCATAGTCAGTCATCTGTGGGCCTTGATGGTAAGAAGCAAGATGCTACAAGTAACGTTCTTCTTGCTACTAGGGAAAATGTACAGTATGCGGTAACTGTGGATGTTTTGCGCACGGTGTTTTCTGCTTTTGGCCCTGTTCAGAAGATTGCAATTTTTGAAAAAAATTCCGGATTCCATGCCTTAATTCAGTACCCAGATGTCAGAACAGCTGTTACTGCGAAGGAAGCCTTAGAAGGTCACTGCATCTATGATGGAGGATGTTGCAGACTTTACCTTTCATATTCACGTCACACTGGTCCTAGTGTAAAGGTTAACAATGATAAGGGTAGAGACTATATCATTCCGAATCCGGCTGTAATGAGTAGCCAGCCTTCTATCCTGGGACAACAGCCAATTTCCACTTCGGGCGCTGTCGCACCACCATATGCTGCCAACTATGCGCCACCTTACAATGGGATGATGATGTCTCAGCCAATGGGAGCTTGGAATCCTGGCGCTATTATTATGGAAGTGGATGCTACAACTGTTGGTTGGAAACTTGATGCCACGATCATCTTTTCTGAGAATCATCCAATGGCCATACTATTTTCCGCTTCTTTCGCTTGGGGGTGTGCCGAGATTTACACAGATACTGTTGTCCAATGTTTAAATGGTGTACCTATCCTCCCACTTGAAATGGGTTATGCTGGTCAAGTTCCTACCTTTCAGCCTGCTAATGGGTTTGTTAAACCAGAAGGTGATTATAATGTCTGCGCCGATACTGTAGAGGATGAATTCCAAAATCGCTTCTCTTCTTGGCCGTCTTGAGGACAAGGCGGATGCGGAAGCGTAGTGGAGTGTTGTGAACGTCAGGCCCAGGACGTCAGCACGCATACGTCACACGCACGGATATTTGCTGTCCCATATCTATTAGGACTAGTTATTTAGTTGCTTTCCTTTTTAATATTGTAATCAGGCCCATTTGGGATAACTGATATGTAATGGAGTAATTAGGGGCAATCATGGCCCATTAGGCCATAATTGATGGCGCGGCTCCCTAGGGCACGCGCCATCCTTTTCTTTATAAGGAGGTCATCCTCCTCAATTAGGACTTATGCAATATGAATTGATCTTCTTCTACTATTTCTTCCTTGTCTTCTCCCCTTTCTCCGGCTATGATACTAGGCCCTGTTCGTGTCCCATGCCGGGACACAACAATGGCATATTCTATAATTTTGTAAATAAGATTGAAAATGCATTTTTTTTCTATTATGTGCCCCTGTCTTCCATATTTATTTACAAAATATGTCATCGGGCCCTAAATTATTCTCTAAAAGCTTATTCTTCCCAACCAAACACTCTGCTTCTTCCCTAAAATTTGGTTCTCCCACTCGAGAAAGCTACTACTAGACGGGGCCCTTGATAAGCTTAAAACATAGGTTTTTTCACGAACTTAGATTAAAAGAATAAAATCTAATATTTTATACTTACTATAAGTGTCGTACCTTTCCAAACATTTTTTGTTATTCATGCAAAACTGAAAAATTGGTATAGCTGAGTATTTTCACATACTCATTGGAACAACAATGTAATAAAATTGTTGTTTCAAAAGATATTATCATAATATCAAACATTAATACTTCAACCATGCATTTAATTAATAAAAATTTCAAGCTTCCTACGCACATTACTTCTCCTAGAATCTTTTTAGGTATTTTACAGTTATTCTATAGTTCCTAGAGGTTTCTGAGATCTGTTATCTACTTCTATATTCTACTTTCCTCCAGGGATCTACTCTCAATAAATGTTCATATTCTTTCTTCTTTCTTTTTCCACCACAGTTCATCACAAAACTAAGAGTCCCGAGGGGAATTTATGGTTTTCACCGGTTTGAGTTACATACACCTTGAACTTCGTTATAACTCTGCATGCATTCTTTCTCTCTTGTGGATCGAAGCCATCAAGACGACTAACCTCGATACAAGGCATTGTGCCTTCCCACTAGCATGGTTGCTCTTGTGGCATGTGGGTATTCTTTTTTTTCTTTGTTGATTTCTTTTAGTGAGGATCTTCCTCAATTCTCCTTCTCAAGGCTCACTTATGGAACTTAAGAGGTTGAAACTACTAGTCATTCTCACCTGTTACTGCATATTTTTCATTTTTCCATTGTGACCTAATTATTATTAAGGCACTTAAATGTAGTTTATTTTGTTGTTTATAGAGGGTGGTCCTCATATTTCTGATGGTTTGCCCTTCCCTTAAGCGACATATTGGTTTTCTATGCCTACTAGATGCTAATCGTGAGTTTGGATCTATTCATTCAGACAATATTGCATTAGTATTAAGTTTTGCTTCTACCTCTCAAACCATAATTCACCATATTCAATCGATAACAAATTCAAAGCTGAAATAGATATGAAATCGCTAAAAAATTAGATGCGACTTGGGAAAGATGCACATTACTCCCTTTGCACCACAATAGGTATCCCATTTGGTCTTCCCAAATAAAATAATTCACTTCATTTTGAAAAACCAAATAGGATATGGGAAGGAAGGACCAACTTTAAGCAAGAATCCCGTTGGATTTGAAAAACACATAAAACTCCAAATCAACAAGATTGAAAAGGCTTCATGAGATCATCCTAAGTTTTCACAAGATTAGAAAATTCATTCTCCCGCTATTGTTTTATTTATTTTCAACCACTATGGTTTTAGTTGGGATGCTAGAGAAACTGATATACCACCAAGTTTATCTAGGATACATGAGCCTTACTGGAGCAAGGAAAATTATCCCGTGAGCACTCACAACCTAACCACCCATACAGGCCAAAAGTAGTGGGAGCTCTTAAAAGTGATAGGGACTACAAACAAGGGGGCTCGCCAAATTTGGCCCCACTCAACCAGTGGACCTCCTTGGCATGTAAAGCCAGACAATTCTCATCTGTTTGCTAAAATTGAAGAAGGCTGAAACTTTAACTGTCAAAATGAAGGGGGTCTACAAGTCTGAATGGAACCAAAATTGGAGCCCCCCCACCCGTTTGGATTCCTCACTTTAAACCCAACTGATCCCATCTCCAAAAAACCTGCGTGCGGTTGGGGCCTGCATGTAATGGGTTCAATTTGATCACCCATGTGAGTGCTATAGAACCTTCCATGAAACCAAGGCAAATCATAGCCGATCTAAGGACAATAAGATGTACAATGAACACATACCATAATCCATTTTAAAATAAATAAATCACCATTGCCGGAATCCATAGATGCATAATTGCTAGAAGAGTATGATCCCGGCCCAATATTACAACCATCTGACCCAAACCAAAGTTTGCCAACAATAGTAGATCCATTCAAAGCAATCTCACACTGTGAGCAATTCCAGTGCATGGCCAACCAAACTTCACTCTAGGATCTACAATCATAAAAAAAATGCAACCACTAAACTGAACGTACATGTGATTCTGCAGATATTAAACTCGAAAGTTGTGAAAATGAGAAGACGGTATTGAAAAGAAGGCTGGCTCAATCAGCAATCGAAGTTGAAAAACAGGTACAAACTATTTTAAAGAGGTGACATCCCTTTTTTTCAGTACAATAAAGGTGACATCTGATCCTCCCCTTTTCCTAATGCAGAGAATGAAATGCCTTCCTTGAATCTGCAATCTATCTAAGCTTCACGTTGTATTTCTTCTATTTGGTTTGGGGCGTAATTGTTGTCATAGAATGTTTTTCTTGGCAGTTTGCTAGGGTTAATAAGAGTCACGATAATACTAGAAACCCCATATGCAACGAAGTAAATCAGTCACAGCAAAACAAGACACGTCTATTAGAGGAAAGTGAAACGAGATAGTACCAAAAACTTAACACAATGTATTTGATTAATTATTCTTAAAATTATGATCATGAAGTGCCTTTTCCAAACAATGTGGAGTAGGTGACACGGATCTTGCACCTTGACTCTAGCTTGTTTTGTGTTAACTCTTTTGTATTTCCTCTCTCCATTGAAGTCCCTCTGCATTTGAAAAATCACGGGTCCATCACATTGACTTCTCTCTCATGATCAAAAGCACGGGATGGGGGGATTCTGTTTTTTTTTGTACGGGCCATAGAGTCCAATAAATTTCACTCATTTTCAAATGCAGATTGGCTTCATTGGAAGGGTGGAGTAAGAGATAGCACTAAATTTCATTTCGTATCTCAGTTTTACCTTGGTTGCTTTGAATAAAGAAATCTTGAGGTGATTATGAATCTCAGTCACAATCTGATTCTAACGTGAAAAATTTAAAGCAAAAATATGCAACACCTTAAACAACAAAATTAACATAAAATCACGAATTTGAGCTAAAAATAAGCTGGACCAATTGGAAAAAAACATAGTCAACGAACAAGCTACATCTTATAGTATTATAATCTAAATATGTAGTTAGATTATATTCAAAGCAAAGGCTACATCTTATATGCACAGGCGTATAGTTATTGGGTTGGTGATATCCCACATCCTTTTCCTGGGATTGCTCAGTACCAAAGGCTATGCGCCGTCGACACCTTTGCTTATTGTTCTGCCCATATTGACGATATGGTTTCACATCTACTACCGTAATCGCTTTCAGCCAGCATTTGTTCAGTTTCCACTACAGGTTAGTCTCTCACGTGAGATCATTTTGCCATTTACTAGGATGACATCTTTGGTGAGCTTTATATTGCTGAATAATGTTCTTACAACAGCTGCTAAGTTATCCATGCTCCCTTTCTCATAAGCAGTGCTTACAATGTAATTGGCCAAAGGTTGGATTCCCATATCAAAGAATTCCATATCCATGCGCATATCCCATAAAAGATGGCAAATGTCCTGTGCTGTCATCTTTTCAAAGATTCCATAAGATGCAGCAATTAGATAACTGTCATTTTTGGTGAGAGGCTGCCAATCCTTCACTTCAGGAACAGAGGTTACCCCATAGCTAAAAGAGTCAAAATACAAGAGTAAAATGGTGAACAAGAAAATTATCCATATAAATTCAACAAAACAGGCCTGAATGGAGGAGTAAGATCCATGTCACCGACCCCAAATAGTTGGAAAAATGCGCTACTTGATTATGATTATGATTATGAAATTCAACAAAGCACCCAACTACCTAATCTTCCAAACAATCCACCACAAACAATGTAACTATCATCTATTAATGAATCATATTACTAAATTTCACAGTTCAGCAAGCCACCCTTTATAAGACACTTCACCAATAGCTCAAGACAAAGCCAATTCTCCATTAACACGAGCTACATCACCCCATTCAGTAACATAACCACCGGCATTTTCCACCCAGGTTGTTTCATCTGCTCTATCTGGGTGGTGATCTTGCATCAGCTCTGTAGGAAAGAAATACATCAAAGTGTCACTGGCTGGCAAGTTAGCTAATTTTCCATAACTTTTGGCGACTGATACGGCAATTTTATGCTTCCTCCGCTCATTATACATAGAGAGCCTTCCTGCAGAGAGCATGATTTACAATGATGAATAACACCAAAAGACTGCATCTGATGCGAAGGTAGTTTGTGATGTGGATCCTACACCCAACTTTTATCATGACTAAGAGGAGAGGAGCCTTCGGAGCATAAAAGAGCCTTCATCTGCTATTAGAGCAACTGCTGCAGTAGTTCCTGAACTAAGACCATTTTTGTAAGCTTCCTACATAAAAGAAAACCCCACAAAGGTAGAATGGAAAACACAAATAAAGTAGGCTGATGATTGTACAACTACAACTTAGAGGAAATCAGATCTCAAGGCAACCATCATCCAAATCAGTATTCACCTTAGTAAAGGCCAAATCAATATCATGTATGGTTCTCAGCAGTGATTCTTTCAGGATTTCCATGTGAAATGACCCATCAAAAATCAAGGGTAACAACCAGTTAGATCTGCATGTGACTTAAATAAAATAGTCAGATATTTTTACACATTTATGTGAAATGAAATGCTAACCGTAGAAAATAAAGGCTCACTAACTTATATTTTTTTTTTGTTCACACTAACTTAAATCTTGTAATGGGGAAATTCTCTCTTTTTCTTTCTTTAGCATGTTTCGTCTCAACTTTCAAGGAAAAAAAGCACTCTCACAAAGCCAGATATCATCATCATACGCCTTATCACAAAGCCAGATATACTATGGACATTACATCTCAACATCTAACACAATAAATGTGCAGAGCATGCCAATAAAAAAAGAAGCAAATAAGAAATGTGCAGAGTATGGTGACAGATACCTATGAAGAAAAAAAAAACTCTAACGGAAATAGATACATGGAAAAAAGATAGGAATCACATGTAGGTCAGCCCTATGTATCTGTACATAAGAGAATGCACGTCACATATATTGGACAACTAGAGAGCTTTTTCAAAATGGTATAAGATTTATGATACTTGGTACTCTTATGTGTTTCTTTTCTCCCTTCTAAAAGGGCTGCACCAAGAAGCATAAGAACCTTCCTACCCATGTCAAGTGTAACTAAGGTGCAAGGTGAAATACGACCAATGCAGCCAACACCAAAGCTGGTACTTGTTGTAGATTAAAAAGAATCGTAATCACTATGCAGTATTGCAAAATTCCATACCAATTACCATTCAACATTGCATGTAATTTTCCTTTAAAGATGTTTATCCACTTATGAAATGAGTAACAATGAGCAAAAGGGATAATTATTATGATGTCTGCACTTATACAACTTATTCCATCTATCTAGCGTGTCTAAGTAGACTTCCTCTCCCAGTCAACTATACAAACAGAAGCACAAAGATGTCAGTATGAGCTTGGTGAAAATTAGGGCTGCCAAAAGGCAAACCAGCCGGCAAACCCAACCCAACCCACTTGAAAAAAGGTTTCAAAATGTTTCCCGTTACCAAATAGGGTCGGGTAGGGTATATACCCACACACCCCTACCCGGTTACCTGTTAAACAAACTTATAAAACTTCTTCCTTATTGATTCTACTAATTTAAAGCTATAATTCTAATTTGAGAACAATAAAAAGCTTAGTTTAACCTTATAAGTATTCAATTTTAACCAAATAGAGCTAATTTTGACTTGTTAAAATACTAGGTTAAGAAAAAAATTCTAAAACTATGGAAAGAAGGCAAAAAGAGAGGGGAAACAGTAGGGTTGCCCACATACACACCCGACTAGATTCCGAGAAAATGGATTCTGCTCTGCCATCCAACAAACAATAGACCACTTCACGTCCAATTCATATATCACCAGATCTTTTCTTGCACTTCCTTCAACATAACCTCAAGCCTTCCTCCCCTCTAGGGACCTCAAAAGGCAGCATTGATCAAAAGGCAGCATTGGCCCCCAAAAAAATCAGAACAAAAAGTCTATACAGCATGAGAGCAGCAATTCTATACGGCCAAATTGTTGCCAACAAGGAAAGGCTACTTATTCAAGACGAATTTGGAAAAAATAAGAATATTAAGATAGATAAGTAGAAAGCTACTGCATTTTTTTATTCTTACTCAGTACTGTATTAGAAATGACCAAACTAGGGAGAGCTTAGGAGTAGCCATGATTAGATGATATTGTAAGCCAAGGTTGATTCAGATGGTTCAACTATTTTGCAAGGAGACAACCAATAACAACTGTAAGAAGACATAATGAGGGATTTGCATAGACCTCTAAGAAAAAGATAAGAAGGCTCAAGATGACTTAAAAGAGCTAATAACAAGGATTACACAACATATCATTTTTTCATGAAAATGGACTATGATTTGGCCAAGTGGGGGAGCATACTTCAAATATTCAACCTCATAGAAATGCGATAATAGTTAATAAATTATGCTAGTGGAGCTACTTAACGTGGATGTTATACCAATAGTGATAACACCTAATTGTTTTAGCATTCTTAGACTCCCACAATTAAATTCTATAATGGCTTTCCCAACACCTTTACATAACATTACTGCTCACTGCTACCCTATACATTCTTGCCTCCTTTTTACAACACACACAACCCCTAATCTTGCTTTTTATTTCAACCACCCAGCCCCAATCCTAGGTGCAACATCTGTATTTATTCCCTATTTGCACCAATCATTGAGGCACGATTGCTACACAACATAATTTAACAAATGTTTTATTTTTAAGAGCATTTTAATTCTCAAACTCTTATGCATCCCTCACTACGTCATCTCCAAAAACACAAAACGTCCTTCTGCATGTATATTATTAGTTCATCCAGTAGAAAAACAAATGAACTAAAACATATAAGATAAAATGAAACTAATTGATGTTTACAATCCCACACATCTTTGCCTCCAAGGGGGAGGTATAGTGGCACTACTGGTGCATGCACATAAACAATATTGGCACTTCTATCAAGAACTAGTTCCATAAATACACACAATTCCAAAGAAATAAAATCTTAAAGCTAAAGTAAACAACCGACTGGCAATAATTAGAACTCAATTTAAAGTGCAATGATAAAAATGATTAGGTATGTGAATTTTTTAGACCTAGTCACATACATGATGAAGCATTTCAATGGACAGGTCCAACTAAGCCTGTGTACAACACATACAATGCCATCCATCCTTCATATGAGGTTTTTTTACGCCAATTATCCCTTGTCTGCTTGTGCAAACTCAAGAAAGAGAATCCCAAAACTCACCTTTCATGATTCCAATATCCGCTTTCTACTATTATCAAAGTTTAACACTTGAAAAATAGTGTCATGCTCAGCAGCATATGATCATCTTCCACTCGAGTGCTTGAATATGTTAGAATATATTCCATCAATAAGGAAATAAAAATGAAGCAGAAAGAATTCCAATAGAAGCCCAGACACCATATCACTAGCATCAGCACCATTATGACCATCAAAAACAGCTACAATACTGCAACTAATTTCTTTAATCCCTGAAACGCCTGCACAATGCAAGAAAGAACCAAAAAAATTCCAATTAGATAACAAACTGCAGAATGGATTTCTATTGATAGAAAGGGAGGGCCTTCTTGTGAGTCCATAAGTTCATTGTTTCTGAACACCCCTCAGAGTCCCAGACGTCACTAATATTCCCAAATATGAAACAACAACCATACAGGTATTATACTACAAATTCCAAAATACGAAACTGGTTTGAGGTAATCTTACATACATTACAAATTTATATAAAGCACAGAATGAATAAGAAAAAACATATCACATGTTTCTCTAGCTAAAGATTTAACTTAAATGATGCAAGAACAACATAAGAGGGGTGAAACAAATACAGGTTAGCATAAACACACAGCAGAGAATCTATGTAACTTGCTTTGGAGCAGGATGATAATAAATTTGGACAAATATGACTCATCGCATTATCTTTTGAGACTTTAAAACTCATTGGCCAGTCTGTAAGTACAGAAATGCCAAGTCAAACAGACATAGCATTTATAAAGAAGGACTAAAAGTCATAAAAATCAGGAGTTCTTGGATACAGGCCCAAAACTAACAGTTAAACTATTAATAGCCATCTAGACACAAATAAACCTCCACCTCAATTTTTCAAACGATCCCTTCTCCTCCTTTCTAGACCCCTGTCGCCTGGTATCTGGCGACTGCAGCCAGCTGGCCAGAACTGGTTACGCTAGCTATAGCCAGGCCAGCCGGGCGCTAGGTGCGTGTGCCTGCCATTGGCTGTTAGTTCGTTCATTACATTGATTTACTACACGTACTTCCATACCGATATTCTCTGTGTTGCAAGTTCGTTCCCTGCAGTGGCAGGGATCTGAACAAGTTTCTAGTGTCCCTCTATGAACCTCTTCACCACATTAATACCCTTGCCAAGACAAAGTTCTCAAAATCATAAAAAAAAAGAGGGATACATAAAATCGAGACAACTTTTGCACAAGAGATCCTAGACAATAACAAGCATTCAATTCTCTTCTCCATACCCTGTACATCTACACAATAAAATAGTTGATAAAAAAATTCCCACTAGGCATAGCAACTGCTTGCCAAAAGCCGCGCCTCGATGACAACAAAGTGCCATATGCTATGTATCAAATATTTTACACTATATTAACAGTAACAATAAATAAAAGCTTACATAAAGCCTTATTTATCACTCGATTGTTCTATTTTCAGACGCAATTCCATACACAAGACAAGCAGCCAAATGCGAAAAAGGAACCTAACATTTACTGTTTAGTTACTCCCTCCCTCCAATAATGCTCGTCCGCCTTACCAAATGAGTGAAAATTATTGGACTCTAAGGGCCCATATACAAAGACAACATTTTTGTCTCCCTGTTTCCATGTTTTTGGTCTTGAGAGAGAAACCCAGGCATGTAATGTAGAACCTGTCTATTTTCAAATCCAAACGAGCTTCATTGGACGGAGAGCACAACGCTAAATAGCAAAGCCCGCAAGGCATCTTTGTATAACATTTCACAGGGATTTCGTTTTCGGCCGTGCCAGGTTTCCAGTTAACGCCTTATGCCTCTGAATGTAGGAATGGTTCTTATAATTGTGTACTGCGCAAAATGTGTTGTCAACAGAGGATCTTCATATTCTTCTATTGCATTCCCTAACACCTCATATGGAGTATAATTCATGTCTCCTCACGGTACAGGCTCTGATATAGATCAACGCAGAACAGGAGCAATGGTTGCATTTGGTGTTCTATTCCTCTGGAGGTTACTCATTGTCCTGCAATTACTCCCAGGAATTCTAACGTGGGGTAAAGAAGGACACTATATAATTTGTAAAATAGCGGAGGTAATATCATACAACATCTCTGAAAATAAAACCATTTTTGTCAAATATTCTTAGTTGGAAATAATTATTGGGTTCTCAGGGCCTTTGACAGACGAGCAATAACCATCATCCACAACAATGCAAGCATCCGCGATACAAATTACATTAACTACTCCCTCCGTCCGGATGCAGTAGTGACAATTGGTTTGCCAAAATAAATTGATTAGTCAATCTCGGATTATCAAATGTTATAATGGACGGAGCAAGAAATTCCATAATCAAACACAGGAAATTCGAATTTGAACAATCAATTAAAGTAAAATCAAAATAATTATCGGAAGACGACGCACCGGGAAACGGAATCCGGATGTTGGTCCTCCTGGTGGCGCCGACGCTCCTGGAACACGGCGGGCTGGAACTTCACCGTCCTCCGCACCTCCGAAGATATCGGTCCATCGGAGGAGCCCCGGAGGGTCCACCGGGGACACTGGGGCGACTAGAAGATGGTCCATCAAGAGATGTATGATTCACAGTAAAAGCGTGTGAGTGAGTCACCTTTCCAAGTAAGCGAGAGCCTTTCATCACGGAGACCTCTCGACCTAGGATCGCTGTCAGGCATTAGAGCGGAGAGAATTAGAGAACGCTATCATTTAATTTTGGTAGACATATTTTTATAATTATCTCAATTAAAATAATCGGAGGGAATATAATTTTTATATAAAGTGGAGGGTGATCTATACATGAATTATGCATTTTATTGATTCTTGTAGATTTCAATCCGAGGAATACTTGCATGTCCGAGAGGAACGTGAGTAGACTAATGTGTTATATATTAATAGAGTTTCATTGATTTATGCTCGAGAGAGATAGATCACGATTCCATGTTTTAATTGTCTTATGTGTTACGTCCGAGAGGAGAGCACAATATAATGAATTAACAAGTATATGTCCGAGAGGAATATACTAATCAACTTGGGATCTATACAAAAGAGGGAGAGAGACGATAAAGCTAGTTTATTTCGTGGTGGATTCGAAGCCTTGACCCTTCTCCATATTAGTTAAAACACATTTAAAGTAGTTAAAGTTCTTTGTTTTCCTTAGATTAAACTAAAACAACAACTTTTCTCTCTTGAGCTTGGTAGATTATTGATCCGTCTCTGAGGTTCAACAACCCTTAAATACTCACCGTAGTACAATTGCCTTGTGCACTTGCAAGGGTTTAAACTTTAAACGATCAGAGGGCAGCCTCGGGAGTGTTGTGTGATAGCCGTGTTCGAAAAAGGCTTAAAGGCTAGTTCTATAGAACAGCCATTAAGCTTGCAATACTCTATGGATCGGAGTGTTGGGCACCAAAGAGGAGTCATATAGATAAGTTGAATGTAGCCAAAATGAGAATGTTAAGGTGGATGAGTGGGAAACTAGGAGAGATAGGTTTAGAAATGAATATATTCGTGAGAGTTTAGGGGTAGCTCTTTTAAGGGAAAAGCTGATGAAATATAGGTTGTGTTGGTATGGACATATGCAAAGAAGACCAATAGATGCCCATGTGAGAAGATTAGAAGGGATGCATGTAAACGATGCTAAAAGAGGGAGAGAGAGCCTAAGAGAACTTAGATGGAGTTAGTAAAAAAAGGATTTGACTTTACTATCTCTTACAAAAGAGGTAGCCCAAAACAGGCCTAAATGGAATAGTGAGATGATCGTTTAAATATAAACCCTTGCAAGTGCACAAGGCAATTGTATTACAGTAATTATTAAAGGGTTGTCGAACCTCAGAGATGGATTAATATTTTACCAAATTCAAAAGAAAGCAGCAGTGTTGATTCTAAACTAAGAAAGAATGAACTTTTACTTAAATTACTGGGATTCAATCAATATGGAGAATATCAAGGCAGAGAATCCACCACTAAACATGCAATTACTATTCTCAATTATTATTAAGCATAAGTTAATATGATATGGTAACTTGTGTTCATGGTCAGACACACAAATCACAATGAATTCACAAATGTTCTTGGTCGGACACGAAAGTTTATCCACTATGGTGTAATCAATTCTATCCTTGGTCAGGCATAAAATCAATCACAACTCTGTTATAATGCAATTAATCTTATCCTTGGTCGGGCATAAAATCAATCACAATATCTAATTCCATTCATAATCAATCAAGTCTATGGTCAAGCACTCAAAAGAATACTCATGAAATCGCATTAAGCATGAATCATAATTAACTTTATAAAATTAAACTATCAAGAGTAGCAATACACATCTAGGGCTTCATCTAGCCTTGAGTAAAAGTTTAGTTACATATAGATAGAAAGAAAAGAGAAGCCTGTTTATGTAGATCCATCGTCATGAATCCTTCTTCTTCTTTGCTCCAAAAGGTTCCTTCTCTTGCTCCAAAAGATGTGCTCTAGTCTCCAAGGTTACCCAAAATGTTCTCCCATAAGGCCTATTTATATGTTTGAAGAGAAACTACGAAGTCCCCTTCCAAATCCGAGTCGAAATAGATCTTATTTCAGTTTTTCCGTATACGGCGATCGATCGTACGTATTGCCGATCAATCGTCTACCGATCGACCACAATTCCTTCGTTATTGCCGATCGATCATTCTGCTGATCGATGCTGTATGACTCCGATCGATTGCTGTTACTGTCTTGCACGAATCAAAAACTCCAGTAGATACGATCGATCATTTTGAGGTCGATCGATCGTGTAACACCCGGAAAACTAGTAAGTATTTTAAAACCCAAATTTGACCCTCTTAATCTTTGATTTGGTCATGTTGTGCCTTGTGGAAATTAAATTTGGTGAGAAGAGCTTTCCAACGCCACCTATTATGAGTGATTTGGAGTTCGGAGTAAAAAGATATGAGAAATTGAATTTTGATTTAACGTGACAGCGATCGATCGCCTTAAGAGCCGATCGATCGGCAAGCTTGAACCGATCGACGCCGTATCAAAATGATCGATCGTAGTTACTGTGATTTGTGAATGTTTTGTTTCGCGTAAAGCGATCGATCGGCAATAATGGCGATCGATCTGCTGTAACGCGGTAGTGTAAAACAGTGCATACGACGATCGATCGCCGGTTGCGGTTTTGCGATTTCTAGCGTGTTTTTGGGGTGGATTTGCTTGAGAAAGATATCAAATCCCAATTGGACTTGTTTTGCACGTCTCTAGGAGGATTGTGAAGCCTTCCCATTGGTTGAAAGTGTCTATAATTTGGAAGATTAGTTTGAGAATGGATTCTCCCCCAACTCTATATAAACACTAGAGAATTCGCTTGTGCTAACCCTAGAACGTCCAGAGACTTTTCCCTTCTCCTTCCCACGTTCACCCATCCCCTTGGAGGCTTGTTTTTATGGGAGTTTGCGAGAGCTTGGAGTGGGAGCTTTGGAAGAAGAGGAAGAGACGAGTAACGCGTAGAAAGGCGAAATCTTTGGAGGATTAAGTAGGATGGTTTTTCCCCTCTTCTCTCTTTTATTTATATATGCTTTTGACAAGTGTTTTGATTTAATGCCTTAGTTATTATTTGGATTCTTGCGAGATGAATGAGTTATGTCCCTATTTCTATGCGTAGTGCATCATAAATCATATGTGCATTCATGTTTCACTTCTAGATGGGAATTCGGATCTAAAAGCCTAATGCTTTATTAATTTTCCAAAGACTAGAAGTTCTGATATTGTTTGGTTGATGATGATCCACGTTGAATTTGTGACTTTAAGGTGTGTCTTACATTAATTGTCTTATTTGGGGTGTATTAATGTTTACAAACTATGTTATATATATAAGAACACAAGAAAGGAGTTAACTTTAGTAATTCTAGATAATTCTTGGTTCTGTAATTGGTCTAGGAGGGGAGTATATGGTCTGTTATTGATGTATCATTATTTATAATATGTTACTAAGTAAGATAATCAAGTTTAATTAAGAATCTTAATCTCGGCCAGAACTATTTCTGTACTGACAGTCGGTAGTAAATAATTCATAATTAATTCAAATAAAAGAGGAAAAATATAAAATTAGTGGGGTTAGAAACTAGACTCACGAGGGTATTATCAGTACAATTTTCAGAGGTTAAGTATTAATGTACAGAGCACAGTAGCCGTCGGAAAAGGACTGTTGTGCAGGAGACAGTGAGCTGAATCTGAGAGAAATTACTAAGTATACAAACAACATCATATACTTATAGAATATCACAGTAAGAATTGGGTTGGATGTAATCTAATTATGAGGGATAATCCTTTGAACAAGTGATTCATAACTATCTATCCTAAAAGCGTTGATGTCGGTTTGATATTCTACTTGGAATTCAAATCATCTAAGATTCTTGATTTCTTATCTCTGATATTGGTATTATAAAACTCTAATGCATATGAGGAATTCCTATCTAGGGCTGAGCATGAAAGGTATGTATTGATTGTGTGGTACTCCTTGGGTGAGTTGTTATTATTCGAAGTGCTTGGGTTGTCTTGTTATTCTATCCATACTCCATGAGAGAGTCTATTCTGGTAAGAAATACCTAATGATCTTAGAGTGTTGTGACCTGTATTCCTTTGAGATATTGCTCATATTGATTACATGATTGTTTCTTCCACTGGAGACCTTGCGAGACTCTCCCCATGGTGGTTTCATAGTATGCTCAATTATGCCATTGCTAGATCTTGCGAGGTCACTTATATTTATGAAATTGCGATTCCATACTGCCCGAAGGGAGGCACTATACGTACGTTAGATTGTGGACATTACGGAAGGTCCTCAGTCTCCGCCCATCGTGCCCGTAAGCACTAGTGGGGCCAGCATCCTAGATGCATGGCAGGGTTCCACAAGAGAACCCCTAGGGTGGTTCTGGTATATTTTATTAGTCACTTGTGAGCGACCAGGTTAGCGAGCAGAAATTGTAACTCCTTTCACTTTAGATGTCTGGAGCCTTTTGATATAATTGTTATTCTCTCCTTACACATATGTTTGTTCGGAGCCCTTTTCATGTTTTCCTATACTTGCGAGTTGGAATTGTTGTTGACTAACCTTGCAGGTGTATAGACCTCGGTTCAGTTTAGATGTTGTGAGATGTTCACTATCCCTTGTTATTCTTATTCTCTTCATACTGCTTGTTTTAATTCAGTGGGTTTTTACATCCTACTGAGTATTTCTATGAAATACTCATGCATCCTCTGATGCAGGCGCAAATGGAAATTGAGATTAGGAAGTGCAGTAGTTGAATGGCGGATTGCAGGCGCCGAGAAGAGATTAAAGACGATTTAGTTATTTGCTTTGCTTTTATTGATGCTTATGACATTATTGGTAATTGTGTGCCATAGACTTATAGGTTTATTTTATTTGACCTTCTTAAATGGATTATTATTAAGTAAATTCATTTCATTGTATTCATTGATATCTATTATTGTCTTATACTGATTGTGGCCATAATCGGTTACACGTCCTTTTGAGATGATTGTAATCGGTTGGAAAATCGACTGTTCGGTCGCGTGCCCGGGATCTCTACCTCGAAATGTATTCCATTGATTGGCTTCTGCACTCCGATCGAGGTATGGGATTTTGGGGCGTGATAGATCGTTTCCTTCAATAACACTGTTTTGCGGCTGAGGCGATCGATCGCGTTGATTGACCGATCCATCTTAGTTACTGTTTACAATCTTCAAATGGCTATAACTTTCTGCTCCGAACTTCGAATTGTGCATGGTTGGTGGCGTTGGAAAGCTGACTTCTTGAACTTTAAACATGAAGCTTAAATCAGTTCAATTAGATATTTGTACACGAAGTTATGATGATTTAGCCATTGAAGTCTATTTTCACCTCATTTCTGTGTATTACTCTTGTTTCCTACAAAAACCAAAAACTATATTAAAGTAGTAGTAATTCTAATCAAACACTAGCATAAATATAAGTTTATGAGATAATAAAATGCATATTTCATGTGTAGATCATGAGATCCATGTCGCCGACCCCAAATAGTTGGGCAAAGACACTACTTGATTATGATTATGATTATGAAAGAAAAAATTGATATGTTTGGTAAGCCATTGGATTCAGATATGATGGTTCACATTAAGAGGGAAAGGGACGATTCCAACCTTGTATGCCCCTGTTTTAGCAGTCGTCGTAGAATTCAAATCCGACAACCCGTCCTGCACCAGATCCCAACTATACAGATGGGCAGAGACTGTAGACCTTCCGCAATATCATACAGTCTAAACATACATATATACCTTCATCAGTTAAGCTGCAGAGGTTCAAAACTAATAAGAGATCTCGGAAGATCTAGCAATGACTCTCTGAGCATACTATGATTCCACCTCGAAGAGATTCTCGCAAGGTCTCTAGTGGAGAAATAGGTTCATATCAAACTGAACAATGTCACAAGAAGAGCAAAGGTTGCAACACTTTGAGATCCAAGGTATCTTTTACTGGAATAGACTCACTTAAGGAGCATAATAATCATCAATATCTTTCAATAGAATACGATTCCTCGCAAGGACACAGCTGAGATTCCAACATCTTGAACAACAGAATGACTCACCATAGGAGTATTGATCTATACATGAAATATGCATTTTATTATCTCCTAAACTGATGATTATGCTAGTGTTTGATTAGAATTATTGCTACTTTAATATAGTTTTTGGTTTTTGTAGGAAACAAGAGTAAAACGCAGAAATGGGATAAAACGCGACTCTAATGATTGAATATTCATAACTTCGATTGTATATATATCATGGGACTGATTTAAGCTTCATTTAAAGTACACGAAGTCAGCTTTCCAACGCCACTGACTCTTGGCAATTCGGAGTTCTGAGCAAAAAGTTATGATCATTTGAAATATCGCACGCGAAAGAGACACGATTAAAGAGAAGAACCGTCAAGATGAGATTGGATGGATGAGATTGATACAACGGGTTTTTGTTTAATAAAGAAAAAAAATAAAAAAAAGAAATATGACCGGTTCAGAATCCGGTCCGGTTCAGTTAAAGGAAAAAGAAGAAAAAGATAACCCGGCCCGAGCCAAAGCTCGGGCCTTCGTTCCAGAACAGAGCGTTCGAGCCCTGCTCGAACGCCGGCGAAGGAGCGGCGAGGACTGTGAGCGGTGGGTCTCGCCGGTGGGCTGAGTTGCGACGGCGACGGCGACGGAGAAGACGGCGACGATCACGGTGGAGAGGTTGGCGGCGCTGATGACGGAGGAATGGGCCATGGGCGAAGCAGGTGAGCTCTGACGGCGATCGACTGTGATAAGCTTCGATCGGAAAAGCTGAGCAGTGGCCGGTGAAGCGAGACGGCAGAGATGGACTCTCACGGCGGCAATCCTGACGTGATGATGAGGCAGATGAACGAAGACGGCGGCGGTGGGTGTCCCAATTGGAAACGGAAGAAAAGAAAAAAAAACCGGCGTGCTCGATTTGGAAGCTCTTCGATTTGGGATCAAATTAGGATTGCTTCTTTGATTAGGAAACGACGAAAGTCTATAAAAACATAGCTTTGGAGAAGCGGTGAGAAGAGGAACATAGGACTGGTTTTTCCAGCGGAAGTCAGCCGGAAAAACAGAGAAGAAATCAGAGCTTTTGGAGGTGCGGTGTCGCCGGATTCCAGTGGTGCTTTGCAGGAACAGAAGGGGGAAGAGGAAGGAGCTGCCGGAGGAGAGGAAGACAGGGCCGGAAGAGGGGAGAAAGGCCGGATTTTTGGGCTGTTCTTGAACTGCTACAGTAACGGCTGCGCGAGGAAGGCGATGAACAGTGCATGAACAGTACCCGTGAACATGGAATGCCAGCTCGCCGATATTATCGGCGATATATCGCCGATATATCGGTATCGGACACAAACCGATACTCCGATACCATTAAGTATCGATTTTTCCATTTTTTCCAAATATCGCCGATATATCGGTTTCGGACCGATATATCGGCCTTTTTTGAAAAAAAAATTTTATTTTTTTAAATTTTATTTTTTTAAATTTTTTTTTTTTTGGGAAAAAAAAACTTTCATGTTTGTTTTCTATCCTTTTATGCATATTTTGAAATCTATTCTTTGTTTAAATTAGTATAACTCATTTTAGAAGTTAGATTTTGAAAATATATGATAAAAACTAGTTTCTGACGACCGATATTTTTTTACGCAATATCTCCGATATATCTCCGATATTTCGTCTCTTAGGCCGACCGATATTTTACCGATATCCGATACGACATTCCAGCCCTGTGAACAACGAATAGTGATTTTTTTGGTGAATAGTGCACAATGACACCAACGAATCAACAGCGTTCTCCTTGTCCGATGGCCGGCTAAATTCGCGTCCAAGGCGTAGATGAAGCCCTAGATTTGTGTTATTACTCTTGATTGTTTTATTTAATACAGTTGATATGATTTTGCTTAATGCTATTTCATGAGTTTCTTTTGAGTGCTTGACCATAGACTTGATTGATATGCATGAAATTAGATCTTTTTAATCCCTATGCTTAGCTAAAAGTAGGCTGGTGATAATTCTATGCCCGACCAAGGATAGGATCATTAGCCCAAATGATAATTCTATGCCCGACCAAGGATAGAATTATCTACATTAATTTTTAGTGGATGAACTCTCGTGTCCGATCAAGAACGTGAGTGAATTCACTGTAATTTGTGTGTCTGACCATGAACACAAATTACCGTATCATGTCAATTTGAGCGTAATAATAATTGAGAGTAGTAATTGTATGTCTAGTGGTGGATTCTCTGCTTTGGCACTTCTCCATATTAGTTAAAATCTATTTTAAAGTAGTTAAATTTTATTGCTTTCTCTAGATTAAATTAAACTGCAACTTTCTTTCAATTGAATTTGATAAAATATTAGTCCGTCCCTGAGGTTCGACAACCCTTTAATACTCACTGTAGTACAATTGCCTTGTGCACTTGTAAGTTTTTTATATTTAAACGATCAAGTTTTTGGCGCCGTTGCCGGGGAGGCTCAATAGTTTACCAGATTCTTAGCATAATTACTGTTAGAGTAGTTTAGTGAGTCTTAATTTAGATTATTTGTCAGTAGCTTAATTTGTATTTTCCTTTCTTTTTGCAAGGTTAAGAGAAGACGTGGAATTCTCGCCAACGTGGAAGGGCCACCCCCTTCCTCTAGTTTGCATTCTCTTTTCCTTATCTTTTTAGATTAATTTGTGTGTTTGGTGTTTTCTTTTCTTTCTGTGATAGTATGTTGTGCTAGTTGTGGATATCTAAGGTTGTTTATCTTATTTGTGGATGTGTGATATTGTGGTTCGGATATTAATGAATGCATGGTGAGAAAATGTCTTCACCTTTCTATGGATTTAGCCATGAGAACCCATATGGGAGCTTTAATGATTATTGTTCTTCACACACACATACTACCCCTCCCTATGAAGTGCCCTACCACCCACGTTCTTTATATGCTGATTCTTGCAACAGTGGTTGGGATAATCACTCTAATTTTGGGAGTGGCATATCTTCCCTACAATACACAACTCCTCATATGTCGGAACCATGTGCCCTCTGTTTAAGTCCCATTCATACCCCAGTGGAGTGCTCTTTGGCCCATGAATACCCTGATTTTATACGCAAATAAGTTAATGAGGCCCAAGGTCTTCATAGGTAGGAGGATCATCCTATTTCCCCTTGGGAGCAACCTAACCCTAGGCCTACTCTTCATGAGGCCCCTAGACAAGATTTCCTAAGCCACCAACAGCCTTATCAACGAGCATCTACTCGTCAGTTTGACTAACCCACTAGACAATCTATCTTCGAAAACCAAATGAGCCAATTATTAGCTCTTGTAGCCGAGATGGCAGCCGAGATAAAAACTGAGATAAAAGCTGAAATAGAATCCAATCAAAGAGAGCTGAAAAGTGAACTACAGACCCATGCCCAGATCGTCCATTCTCACACACAGGCTCTTGCCAACATTGAAATACAGTTAGAACAGCTAACACAGGCCATGAATATGAACGAAGAATGCATTTTTCCTATCGAACCCCAATATTCGAAGGGCAAATTTTCGGATGAAGGGATCTATTTTTCCCCTGATTATGACATTACATCTCTTCAGAATGCCCAAAGGTTTGACAATGAGCTTGAGTGGGTTTTACATAATGATCAAGAGGGTGTAGAAATTAAAGAAGAAGTGAGTGTATTAATAGAACCCAGCTTTAAACCTTCTTCTATATATGAGGAGTCACTATTAATGGAACCTTCTATTCCTGAAGCACCATTCATACCTTATCTAAATCAATCTAACTCTTTATTTATTGAAAGTAACTTAAACTGTTTCATAGATTGTTTAGTAGAGTCATTAATTGAGGAAGCTTTCCCAATTGGGTTACTAGAAGAGGCCCCTAAGGCCAAAATGGTTAATTCGGAGGAGGAGCCTTTTTATTTTAAAATTTTCTACTGACCCTTCTTCATGGTTAATGCAGGGACCCCTCTTTCCAAAGCTTCCCTACCCACCACTCCATCCTTTTATTCCACGATGTGCTCCATACTTAGGCAACAAGGATAGGAGTGTGTGGTGCAATCATTTAATTGATCCAGGTTGATGACTTGATAATCTGGCCCCTACAGAGGATCATGGCTCCGTCTGGCTGAAGACGTTAAACTTAGCGCTTGGTGGGAGGTAACCCACGTATTCAGGTGTATTCTCTCCTTTATCTGATTTTCTTTGATATATGATCATTGTCATTTTATATTTTTGTTCACATTGAGGACAATGTTCATAATAGGTTTGGGGGAGGGAATATTACTTTCATAAAAATAAAAATCAAAAAATATAAAAATTAAAAAATTGAAAAATCATAAAAAATATCTGATTAGTTTTTAGGTTGTTTGTTAGTTTTTCATAGGTTTTGATAGTTTATCCCGTAATGATGCATGTTACAATTCTTAGGAGATTAATTTACATTGGAAGTGTGAGTAAGTATACTGGAGGATAGATACACTTAACTGAGCATATCTTTCTATTACAGTCCTCTTGGAACAAAGTGCTTGAACTAAGAAAATTCACTTACACACACTAGTACATAAAGTAATACCATCTAGAGATTTGTTGAATACTAATCTACAGTGGGATGTCTTTAGTCATAGTCATTGAATGATGTGTAGTTATCTGTTGAGCTTAAAAGATCATGATAGACCATTTACTTGGCTATGGCAAGGGATTGGAACCGGAAATAGGTTGAGAGTATAATACAGCCTGGACAAAATAAAGATGTGCTAAAAAAAAAGAATGTTGAAAATATGTGCTGAAAATGAAAATGTGGAAAAAATGAAAACAAAATGAAAAGAAAAGGGGCTGCTTGACTTTATAGGATTAACTTAAGCTGATGCTCGGGCCCGAAGTGGTCTCTTAAAACCTAATGCCCTAAGCCAACTGGCTGGGAGTCATTGGCCTGAGTCATTGCTAAACCTAAGCATCTTGAAGTCAGGCCTTACACAGTCCTAGCAAAAAAAAAAGAAAAAAAAAGTCTGAAAGAAAAAAAAGTCTGTGGTGTATTATCCTCTCAAATCTAGAATGTTGGACCCGAAGGAGGCGCGCAGATTTGTGCTATTATGAACCTAAAGATTACGATGACTATGTAGATTCTGATGTTCTTTGGTTAATGGGTAACACTGGATCTGTATAAAACAGAAATTTAGAATGTATTGCTACAATGTTCTACACTTTCTACTATTTATGTTATCATGCTATATAATCTTTGAGCAGAAATTTCCAAGATGAAAGTGTGGAATAAAACCACTTACTTGAGGGCTTCTATATTCCTGTTGATTATGAACCAAGTACATATGGTTGATTTTCTTAAGCATTGTAGTATGTATTTGTTGGGATAATAGGTTTGTGTGTTTTGCAATGTTTTAATTTTTGCTTTGTTTTTTGCACTTAGGTTAATTAGATTAATAAATACATGTTTGTGGGTAGCATGGCTGCAAACCCTCATTAGACAACACTCGTCCTACTAGGGACACCTAGAGGTTTAACAGCTTGTTGCATACGCTCAATGCAATCGAGTTCCCTACGAAAGTGGTGTTTACTTTTATGCATTAGTTCCTTTAGTTGTTTGTTTGATTTTGTTTTGCTAGGGACTAGCAAAATCTAGGTTTGGGGGTGTGATCTATACATGAAATATGCATTTTATTATCTCCTAAACTGATGATTATGCTAGTGTTTGATTAGAATTATTGCTACTTTAATATAGTTTTTGGTTTTTGTAGGAAACAAGAGTAAAACGCAGAAATGGGATAAAACGCGACTCTAATGATTGAATATTCATAACTTCGATTGTATATATATCATGGGACTGATTTAAGCTTCATTTAAAGTACACGAAGTCAGCTTTCCAACGCCACTGACTATTGGCAATTCGGAGTTCTGAGCAAAAAGTTATGATCATTTGAAATATCGCACGCGAAAGAGACACGATTAAAGAGAAGAACCGTCAAGATGAGATTGGATGGATGAGATTGATACAACGGGTTTTTGTTTAATAAAGAAAAAAAATAAAAAAAAGAAATATGACCGGTTCAGAATCCGGTCCGGTTCAGTTAAAGGAAAAAGAAGAAAAAGATAACCCGGCCCGAGCCAAAGCTCGGGCCTTCGTTCCAGAACAGAGCGTTCGAGCCCTGCTCGAACGCCGGCGAAGGAGCGGCGAGGACTGTGAGCGGTGGGTCTCGCCGGTGGGCTGAGTTGTGACGGCGATGGCGACGGAGAAGACGGCGACGATCACGGCGGAGAGGTTGGCGGCGCTGACGACGGAGGAATGGGCCATGGGTGAAGCAAGTGAGCTCTGACGGCGATCGACTGTGAGAAGCTTCGATCGGAAAAGTTGAGCAGTGGCCGGTGAAGCGAGACGATGGAGATGGACTCTCACGGCGGCAATCCTGACAGTGATGATGAGGCAGATGGACGAAGACGGCGGCGGTGGGTGTCCCAATTGGAAATGGAAGAAAAGAAAAAAAAAAACGGCATGCTCGATTTGGAAGCTCTTCGATTTGGGATCAAATTAGGATTGCTTCTTTGATTAGGAAACGACGAAAGTCTATAAAAACGGAGCTTTGGAGAATCGGCGAGAAGAGGAACATAGGACTGGTTTTTCCAGCGGAAGTCGGTCGGAAAAATAGAGAAGAAATCAGAGCTTTTGGAGGTGTGGTGTCGCCGGATTCCGGTGGTGCTTTGCCGGAACAGAAGGGGGAAGAGGAAGGAGCCGCCGGAGGAGAGGAAGACAGGGCCAGAAGAGGGGAGAAAGGCCGGATTTTTTGGGCTGTTCTTGAACTGCTACAGTAACGGCTGCGCGAGGAAGGCGATGAACAGTGCCGTGAATAGTGAATAGTGATTTTTTTGGTGAATAGTGCACAATGACACCAACGAATCAACAACGTTCTCCTTGTCCAATGGCCGGCTAAATTCGCGTCCAAGGCGTAGATGAAGCCCTAGATTTGTGTTATTACTCTTGATTGTTTTATTTAATACAGTTGATATGATTTTGTTTAATGCTATTTCATGAGTTTCTTTTGAGTGCTTGACCATAGACTTGATTGATATGCATGAAATTAGATCTTTTTAATCCCTATGCTTAGCTAAAAGTAGGCTGGTGTTAATTCTATGCCCGACCAAGGATAGGATCATTAGCCCAAATGATAATTCTATGCCCGACCAGGGATAGAATTATCTACATTAATTTTTAGTGAATGAACTCTCGTGTCCGATCAAGAACGTGAGTGAATTCACTGTAATTTGTGTGTCTGACCATGAACACAAATTACCGTATCATGTCAATTTGCGCGTAATAATAATTGAGAGTAGTAATTGTATGTCTAGTGGTGGATTCTCTGCTTTGGCACTTCTCCATATTAGTTAAAATCCATTTTAAAGTAGTTAAATTTTATTGCTTTCTCTAGATTAAATTAAACTGCAACTTTCTTTTAATTGAATTTGGTAAAATATTAGTATGTCCCTGAGGTTCGACAATCCTTTAATACTCACTGTAGTACAATTGCCTTGTGCACTTGCAAGGGTTTATATTTAAATGATCAAGTATCGATAGGTTTCAACCATAATTTAAACAACATGCTTCATGCCTAACCCTCGATAGGAACATCTCTAAAATATGAGATTTACCACTTACAAGACTGAATTTATATTAAGAGAATGGTTTTGGAACGTTTGGTCTCCAACTAGAAACTCAAACTGACATCAAGCTGTAATTTGAATCCAATGACGATTTGACTCTAAGTCACACTGATTTATCTTATAATATTAATCATTTGGACTAACTATTCTTATTGTAATAAACTTCATCATGCTTTATAATATGTATTAATGATACTTTAATCATATTAGACCATATCATTGAGTATTAGTAGGTACTAGTAACTTAAACCCTGATTACAATAAACTGTTTTAATTCATAACAGCCCACTTCCGACTGTCCCCACAGTCAGCACAGTTGGAATTTAACTCCGAAATTTTTACTGTAGATAGGTCTATGAGTTTAAGTTCTAACCTCCCTGATGGTTTATTTTTTGATTTTTTTTGTAATTAGTTATGACTTTTACACTACAGATCATCGGCACAAAAATAGTATTGGCCAAGATCCATAATCTTGATCATACTTAGTAATCACGTTTTATTAACCCTTAATTATGATACTAGGGTCTTATTGGCTTGGTACACAATTCCTAGGGTTATTTCAGTCCCTTAAAAGTTTTGGAATTTAGTTAACCCATATTTTTATGTACCTCTCATTACACAAACCAGTTTAAGATATTCATTTTTTATCATGGAGGTCCTTACGCTAGGAACTCAACTATGTTCACATGAGACAATTAAATCAGAACTTTTTCAAAGCAAATATAGAACTTTCTGACTTCCAAACAGTCTAAGAGATGTATTACTTAATGACGTTCTCATATAAGAACTAGCATGCAAACAAGGAAGATATAACACTCAAATAATATCAATAAGCATACTTGTACTCATAACGTAATGGAATCTTTCATCAATCCAAGCACTTTACATAACTCTACTTATTGAGATAAGACCATATAATTCATCACATAATTCTCATGAAGAAATTAAAGAAATTAAGTATGGAAAAAACATCCTACCACTTTGTTACGAGTGTCTCGCTCATCTCCTCCTTTTCACAACGACGCCTCCAGTCAATGCTATGAAAGGTTTTAAGTCGAGAATAGGGCTTGGAGTAGAGATGAAAGTGTGTAGAAGGAAGGACAAGAAGCACAAGTCATCACACAATTAGGGTTTGGCGTGCATATGCACAGGTCAGCCCCTCTCTTAGGTTTAAATACCTAAATCCTACTCCAACTTGGATATTTCCTCCTTCGAATTTCTTTCCTTATCATAATCCCAATACTCCAATAAAAATCTTCCACAATCTTAAGATGGATGTCCTAGGCCTAGTTCTCCTTATTTGGTTAGGATTTGGCATCTTTCATTAGATTTTTTAACAAAATCAGCAACTATCGGATTTGGTTTATGCAGGCGCGATCGATCGCTGCAATCTTTCGCGTTATTCCAGTACTTTCGATCGATCATTTTCAAAGGCGATCAATTGCTGCTCACTTTCACAATATTTTAGTACTTTCGATTGATCGTTTATAAAGGTGATCGATCGCGTCTGTCTTACTCTCGGTTTTGAATCTGGCCCGATCGATCGCTGATCATTTAAAATTAAACCCTTGCAAGTGCACAAGGTAATTGTACTACATTGAGTATAGAAAGGGTTGTCGAACCTCAGGGATGGATTAATATTTTACCAAACTCAAGAGAAAGCAGCAGTGTTTAGTTATTCTAATGAAAGCAATGAGCTTTAGCTAATCTAATTAAGAATTAATCGATATGGAGAAGACCAAGGCTTTGAATCCACCACAATAAACTAGTGTATCATTTCTCTCTCTCTTTTGAATAAAGATTTCCAATTGGCTAGCATATTCCTCTCAGACATACACTTGTCAACTCAAAATATAGTACTCTCCTCTCGGATGTAACACATAAAACAATTAAAATATGGAATTGTGATCTATCTCTCTCGAGTATAAACCAATGAAACTTTATTCATAGATAACACCTCAGTCTACTTATGTTCCTCTCGGATACGCAAGTATTCTTCGGATTGAAACTCACAAGAATTCACTCTTGTCTCTCTCGAGTACAAAGAACAAACCTTTAATGAATTAACAGTGATTATACAATAAAATCCATATACCAACTTAGAGTAAAAGCATAAGATGAGAGAAAAAAAACTATACAACCAGATTATTGGGCTTCATCTACGCCTTGGAAAAGTGTCTAGCCTCGCATTGGAAGAGAAATCACCATCATGTTCTTCATGTTCTTCATCTTCTTCTCTCCTTTGCTCTAGCCTCCAATTTAGCTCAAAGGTGATCTCCAAGTTGGTCTCCAAGATAGCCCGAAATGTTCTCCCATAAGGCCTATTTATAAGTTTGAAGAGAAACCAAGTCCCCTTCCAAATCCGAGTTGAAATAGGTCTTATTTCGGCTTTTCCGCACACGGCGATTGATCGCTCCGTATTGCCGATCGATCTCCGCCCGATCGATCACAATTTCTTCGTTATTTTCTGCCGATCGATGCCGTATGATTACGATCGATCACTGTTACTGTCTTGCGCAGATAAAAAACTCCAGTAGATACGATCGATCGTTTTAAGTGCCGATCGATCGTTGCCTTCAATAACACTGTTTTGCTGGTCATGCGATCGATCGCGTTGAATAGCCGATCGATCGTAGTTACTATTCATGAATTTCAAATGGCTATAACTTTCTGCTCCGAACTCCGAATTGTACGTGGTTGGTGGCGTTAGAAAGCTGACTTCTTAAACTTTAACATGAAGCTGAATCAGTGCAATCAGATATTTGTACACGAAGTTATGATGATTTAACCATTGAAATCAATTTTTACCTCATTTGTATGTATTACTCTTGTTTCCTACAAAAACCAAAAACTATATTAAAGTAGTAGTAATTCTAATCAAACACTAGCATAAACTTAAGTTTATGAGCTAATAAAATGCATATTTCATGTGTAGATCACGTACACAATTTCAAACGATCATAACTTTTTGCTCAGATCTCCAAATTGCGAACAGTCGGTGGCATTAGAAAGCTTTCTTTGTGAACTTTAATATCAACTCCCGTTTTCTAATTGATCCACAAATCCACATTTTCTTATCCAATTTTTTGAGTGTTACATTTTTTTATGTTCTTAGGTGGACTACTAAGAAGTCAAAAATTGTTAATCCTCACAATGTCCTCTGTCACTATAGATCTAAATTAGACTATCAACGATTCGGACAGGTAATAGTCGTTTATGCACATGTTACAAATATAAACAATGCATATTTCATAAAAAATAAAGTACTATCATTATATGTTGTGTAGATAATATGGTAGCCATATCATGATGAGGTTCTAGCGCAGTTACCATGAGTGTGTATGGATGGAGAAGATGTTTGGCTATCTAGGATGCCACTTATATGTTTTGACATTGTGAAGATGCATGTTCCGGATCGGGTGATGTTGCAATTTTGATTAGAGCAGGTGACCAGATGACCACTCTCGTTCAGGGGGAGCCTGCCACAATGGAGCGAGATGATGATAATTCCTACATGAAGTGGTACTTGAGGGTCACTAAGAAACTTATCTTGCCACCCGTACATGAGGCGGTGTAACACCCGAAAAATTGGTACGTTAACTAAAAGTTTCTATTTTAGGAAACTGTTCTAAAATAGGAAAGTTTTGTTGCCTTATGTGATTTCTGGTTGTGCGATGTGTTTTGATGTGTTACTTGACTTTTATGATGTGGAATGATTTGATAATTGCATGACTAATAGTAGTAGAAAACCAGGACGTGTGGGTTGGTCCTGGCGCTGGGCACAACCTGGCGCCAGGGTCTGAGAACACCTGACGCTAGGAGTGGGGGCTAGGCGCTAAGGCATGTGTTTAGTGAATTATCCTTAATTAGTAAATTAATTTTTGGTTTTGATGTGTGGTTCGTGGTGTATGCGTGATGGTGTGATGAGTAGTGCAACCGCGGGACACCAGAGAAATGTTCGCGTTGGACTCAAGCCAAGACGCAAGACCTGGGCACAGAGCCACATGGCCCAGGCGCAGAGAGTCATGTGAACGTGGGTGACTTGCCTTAAGGAGATCTTCAGAAGATTGGAGTGATCACGAGTCGATTGGAGTGAATCTTGGTGCAAATCTACGATTTGACCTTATCGCGATAGATATGGTAAGTATAGCGGAGGATCAGGAAGTATCAGTTTAATTGAGATAATTAAGGAAGTATCAGTTCGGTTGAGATAATTAAGGAAGATAAGTCTTAGTTAAAAGAAGATAATTATTTCACTTTGTCTCACCCAATAGGAGGGAGACGTCTAGAGAGAGAGGGTGTCCTATTGGTGGGCTTTTATTTGGTAGTTTCCTAGTTGAGTAGGGAACTAGAGTTGATAAGGAAGTATCCTAACTAAGAAGATTGCAAACTTATCTAATTATGGGATTAACTTGCTGGGCATCCGGATCTTGTTTCTAATTAGTTAATTAGGATTTGAGATTAGGAAGGTGTTAGATTAGGAGTGATCCTAATTGGAGTAGGAATTGACTATAAAAGCCAAGGAGGAGGCCGGCCAATGCTTTGCACGCCAAGCCTTGTGGCGCCAAGTGCAAACCCTAGCTCTTTTCCCTTTCCTTGCCACAAATTCCAGCAACCCTAAACCTCTTCTTTCAACCTCAATTCTTGTACAATCAAAGGAGTAGAGGCGCAGTCGCGAAGGAGAAGGAACGAGCTACGCGAGGAGGTGTAATTTGAAGTGGTCAGATGGTTTTTCCTAACCAATCTGATTTGAATCCTTTTTGCTTCATTCTTAGCATGATTCTTTGATGATCCTATTGATGTTATCTCAATGATAAAGTTGTGTTAATATTAGATTCATGAGAGATCTCTTGTTGTTTATTAAGTAAGAGTATCCTTGTTGTGATATCTTGTTTCATGCTTGTGTTAGTGTATACATGCTTACCTTTGATGGAAATATCTATATGGTCATGTCTCTTGAACGTGAGAGGTCATAAAAGTTCTCTTCTTTATTCTGTAATGTTCTGTATTAATCATCCAATATGGTTAAGAGATGTATTAATGATGTTAAAAAGCTTCATTAGATTAAGGGTGATGCCTTGAGTCGAGCTAATGTTTTAACAGCAAGGATGTATTAATGTGTGATCGATGAGTGAAATTCATTACTACTCCTACAGTGGGTTATCCTTTGGCCAGACTTTGAAATCTCATTCGTGTTCTTATGATGAACCTTGTGCTACTGAGAGTGAGTTATACTTCAGAGAGTGAGTCACATATTGTTGAGAGGCTTATATTCTATTCCATACTCCATGAGTCAGTCATTATGGTAAGAGCTGCCTTATTCTCAGGAAGTTGAGACCTTTGCTTTTGTTGAAACATTGTCCAGTTTGACATTGACCTATTTCTCCATTAAGAGTTTTTTTTGAAGATCTCTCCTGGTGGAATCATAGTATGCTCACGAGCCATTGCTAGATCCGCGGTGATCTCCGATATTTATGGAATTTTGATTCCTTATTGCCCGAAAGGAGGCAAATACATACGTTTTAGACTGGTTGACATTACGAAAGGTCTTCAGTCTCCGACCATAGTGTCCATAAACACTGATGGGGCTAGCATCCTAGACGCGTGGCCAGGTTCCAAAGGGAGAACCTCTAGGATGAGACTAGTCAATAGCCACTCGGGTGGTAAATTCAGTGAGCAGAAATTGTAACTCCTTTGTACTATGGACGCCTGGAGCCTTTGTCATTATGACCATTATCTCCTTACACCGATATTTGTTTGGAGTATTATTGAGATTATTATTTCCCTACATTTGTGTTTTGGGACTGTTATTATTTGACCATTCTGTCCAGGTAAAGTAAACCTTTGGTTGGTCTTTCAGAGAGTGTATATTCCTGTTTATCTGAGCGATCTATTCTTCTTATCCTATGTTGTCATCCTAATGGGTTTTTACATCCTACTGGGTATTTCTATGAAATACTCATGCATCCTCTGATGCAGGCCTTAAGGACTAGTGATTCAAGAATTTGCAGCTCTAGAAAGATGGTGTGTTTGTGTGGAGAACGTCTTGAAGAATTGCTTTTAGTTACTTTATTGCATTTTGCTAAACTTTAATTAATGTTGGCTTATGTGTGCCTGAATTGAATGCTTGTTTTATTTCACCTACTGCAATAATTTAAGTCAGTATAATTTGCTACATTGGCAATGTTATTTAAAATTAGATGAAGAATTTCTTAGTTCTTAATTTCTTAGTTTTGTTATGAGTTCCTGGTGATGTCGATTACACGTTCTTTCGTGACAATGTAATTGACCCGAGTGATCGAGTATTCGATCGCGTCCCAAGGTCCCTATCTCGGCTTTTGATTGGTTTACTTAAAGGCTTCCGCACTCCGATCGAGGTCAGTAATTTTGGGGCGTGATAGGCGGAGATGTTATATCAACCCAGGGGCGACACTGAGCGGGCGTTGCTTAATATCTATTACTTTATATTTGTTTCTAGCTTACATATGCAAGACAAACACTCACATCATTGTGTGCTTGTAGATAAAATATATTCTTTTTTCCTTCTAGCTTACTTATGTGAGTTTGCCATTGCTTCAACCAGTTATAATAGATAAGTTTTAAGAGAATGCGTCGCTTTAAGCGATGCCTCTCTGTTTAGTAGAGAGGCGTCAGTCTAGCTAAATAAGGAATGGAGTAAGGATGGTGTAAAAATGCTAAGGTCTTTCTCTTTATAACCGAAAGGCGTCCGTTCAACTGACGCGACGCCTTTCGGGTCAGGGTTTAAAAAAAAAACTCGCGTAGGGCCAGTGCCATGCTGGCCCCTGCATGGCTGGTTAGATAACTGGATCAAAAATTATTTTTGAACTTTTCCCGATCGGTAATTTATTTTAATTATTATTTGGTAAATTTCACAAAAAAAATTGTTGCAAAGTTCTGGCCAGTTAGTGCTAGGTTTTGGTTGATAGAATACCGTATAATATTGACATCAGTTGGGTATTGATAATTTCTTCACAACCATGCTTGATTGAAAGTAAGTAGCAAACTTTTTAGTCCGATTTCAGAAGCTATAGGATGGCAAGATATAACCAAGAACTTGCCACAGGTCACAAAATTTACGAAAATGCACAAAGAAAATGATCTGATTAAGTAAATGTAAACCAAATTTATAGGATCATCCGAACTTTATGTCAATTTCATTAATCTTGCAGCTGGCAATATTTTTGTTACTTTTAGGATTCTTTTTTCTCAGTTTATTAAAACTTTCCATCTTTCGAGCTACTTTATTTGTTTGATACCCAAACCCTTAGTCCCCCACAACTCTCTTTTCAAAATATCTTTGTCTGTATCTCTTTTCTTAACACAGTCAAAATTTATCTTCCATCTCAGATGTTAGTAAACCACTTCTCCTAAAAGCTCTAGTTGCTAGAGAAGGGGATTATTTATGCATGTCTAGTACTCAGACATACATGCAGGCTCGTTACATATGGTGGTCCTTCTATTCTTCCGTAGCCTGTTCCGCCATTGTTGCCGCTAGATGAGTCTCGGCCAGTGCCTCATGCTATCATTGAGCGTCGCCGTATTCGTCGTCGTGGGCGTGTTATTACTGAGGTTCTCGTTGCGTGGTTGCACCGTTCTCCTAAAGATGCTAAGTATCCTGGTTGGTCGCCTTGAGGACAAGGCGATGCGGAGCGTGGTGGAATGATATGGACTCAATTAGGATTCCTATTAGAACTAGTAGTTACTCTCTATAGTTCTACATGCTTTCTTAGTTCTATTAGGAATTGGATTCCTTATTTAATAATGTTTCCTAGTTAAGGATTACTACTTGTATTAGGATTCGGATATTTTCACTCTTTAAATATGTAAGGCCTATGGCCAAAACGGGATAACAGAAGACAAATACAGCTTAGTTTATCTTGTTCTAGTTTAGCTTTTCTATTTCCTTTCGCTCATCTCCGTTGTAGACGAGAGTCTACATCAGTTTCTAAATAGAAAACAACTGCTTTTTTCCTAGGGTCCTTGGACCATCTATGATAAAGAAATAGAATATCGGGTGCTGAGGTCTTATGCGTTGGCTTCTTACGAGTAATTTTAACTTTTTCAATTTTTTTTTCTAATATGATTTTTTAAACTTTCCTTGAAGATTCTCTCTCCTTTTACATGGGTTTTAGAGAAGTGTTTTTCTTTCATTATTTCATAGTTCATACTGTATTTGTTGTTTGCTTGGATTGACATTTAAATTATTTGAAAATCTAAGTAGTTGCTTTTGATTTATTACAAGTGGCTTAATAATCACAGAGACTCTGACAAACTAGTATTTGAGCGTTTACAAAAGGAGTTTGAAGCTGCACGAGCTGCACAGACTGAAGGTAGTTATCTTTGGATTTGTGATTAAGGTCAACCCTTTTTTTTCTGAATGTAAACTGATCTATTTTTTGTTGAAAGAAAGTCTTTCAAATTTTCCTAGTTTTTTGAATGGTTTCAGACAAACCGGTGCAAACAAGAAAAAAGTCATCGTTGTTTTTTCTAGTTAATGTCAATTTTTTCTAGTTCATGTTTGTCTCATTGCCTGATGGTAGTTCATATTGTCGCAACTTCTAATCTCATGAATGCCAGCCACTTGTCCTTTAGCATTATGTGTCTGTTCTTGCGTTGCAATTGTAGCGACTCTAGTTTACCCATTAAATATGATAATCAATGAACCTACCATCAATTGTTAAAACTGGGAAGTCATTAATTGATGACAAGCTGCTTACTATTTGCAGAGATATGCTTGGAAGGTGAACAATGGAATGATGGTTTATTGGCCACTATTAGGGAGCGGGTAATGCCTGATTCTTTAGACTGGTTAATTTTTTATTATTTTCGTGTGCAAAATGGAATACTAGTCATTGGCCCATATTAGGCAGCGAGTAACGCTTGTTTCTTTAGACTGGTCAATTTTCACTGTTTTTAGGCAATTTGCAACTTCCATCCAAAGTGAGTAGGGTGGGTGTTTTATTCCAGTAAAAGCTCATTACACGCAGTTGGCATTCTGCATTTAGCTGGCATTTTTTGAAGTTTCTATTAAATGTTTTCTAGTAATCTATAGGTGGTTTTTTAATTATCTTGATTATCGTTTGTCAGGTTCACATAGAAGCTGATAGGAAGGCCATGTTAGGTCACAAAAGTATGATTGCAGACTCTCACTTTCAAGGAAAAACTACTTACAGAATCGGGAATAGGGTATTTACCGATACTTTGATGATTACTTGTCTACTGACATCTATGAATATGTTATGACCCAACCTACCTATTGGGGGGCCCACTTCCACGGGTTGAGTCCTTATTTGACTTAAGATGGGATATTGCTTTGTTTAGGAGTTTCTTAGTTTTCTTATTTCATTATGTTTAACATTTCCTAATAAGAACTCTCATTTACAGTAGGAATTGGATTGGCTATACTTATGAAATGTAGGGGATGTACTCTCATCTCTTAAGCAGTGAAGAATTAGAGTAACTTTCAGTTTACCTCTTTATTTTCATAGATGTTAGCCTCTTTACTTGAATGATGCTCTGTTGTCCACCTTGTGAACGACTGGGTTCACAACAGAATAAGAATGTCTCATTAGGCTAAATGTTATTTTTCTTTTAGGCTAAATGATTAAACATCAACCTTGGTGATAACATATGACTTTTATCAAGGTTGAATAACTTAACTTGATCCTGACTTTTTGAACCCAGAGATGGGGCTGCCAACGGTACCCGTTCTACCGCCCTACGGTCTGTACCATGCTGCCAAGAAGTTAAATGGAATGTTTAAATTTATTCAATGGGTAAATAAGCGGATTGTTTTATCTCTCCTTTCTCTAAATGGAACTGGTACTATCCTCTTTTGTATAACCCTCACCCACCCTTAACTATGATAGAATCTTACTCGCTTCTAGTCTGTTTCTGTTTAGTGTGTTACAATTTTTAACATTGGGCCAGGTCTAGTACCCCAGAGATTCTTTTGAACACAAGCTTACAAATTTATTTTCGACATTTATGGGGCTTGGAATTTTGGATTTGTGAGGGTCCACTCTTGGAATTGAGATATATGTGAAGCTTACTTATTGTTTGTTGATAGTTGCGGGACTTGGAATTTGGATATACATGAAGGCCACTCTTTCAACTGGAAGATTTTTTGAAGAAAATGAAAAAAATTAAGGCTGAGTTAACTTTTTTTAAGGGAATGCAATGTCTACATAGTTGATGTTCTAGTTGCTTAGCTAAAACTCAAATTTTGATCTCTTTAAATATGTGATAGCTCCTTCGACTTGGTAGGCTGTCAATATGTTATGTTGTTTATTGCTTGGTTTGACTTTTAGAATAAGGCATTTTTCATAAAACAGGAGATTATGTTGAATAATGAGCCCATATGAAAGGGGTACTGGGAAATAGTTAATGTGTCAATCGATCAAGTAATGGTAGATGGAACAGATATGGAATAACCTAACCGTATAGGTAATGGAATGCTGATAATGAGATATGCACAACCTTAGATAAATGTATTATTTCTCGTATACTTGCGTGGACTACCCTTTTGTTGTTTTCTAACTAACATAGACAAATACTTTTTATTTGGTGGAACTTTTCTGATAGGGCCTGCAGCTTATTATCTTTGTGTACAGGTCATCTGTTGCTTGGAAGGGGCAAGAATTGGCATTCAATACGAGACATTTTTTGCCGGTATTTCTTTTGTTAGTTTTCTCATTTTCTATGTTAACCTCATCTCTCATTAGTCAAATTAATGGATATAAATAAAATTCTGATTTTCATGTTTTTACTTGAATTTTAAATTCAGTGGTTTGATTATTAGCATACTTTGGTTTAACAACAATAAGGATAAAAGGAGTGATATATAAATACTGATTCGAATAACTGTTATGATCGACATTTTATATATGTCTGCCACCGCCTTGCTGATATTTAAATTGAATTGAGCCCAAATGCTGTTTCTTAATTAGTAATCTTAGAAGTTGTTAAAGATAATCTATTAATATTAGCATGCTGGTTGTCAGTTAAACTGGTAAAAGTTTTCTTCTCTGGCTTTGTTTCTATACAGAATTGTTTGAGCTCATTTAATATCATATTTTGGATTTGTAGTTGGAAGATTCAGAAATGAATGATTCACGTCTGCATTTTTCTCACATCTACACATAATGCATTTGCAGGAGAACCATGTGAATTGTATCATTGTGTGTTTGAAAGCAAATCATTTCTTGAAAAGATGACTGTCATGGAGCATACTGTGCCCTTCTTTTTGCCAATAAGGGAGGCAGAGAATGATCTTCTGTCCTCAAATGCCATTGTAAGTATTTTAATTGCCTATGCCATTGTACAACTTGCCTTCTCATTCAGAAAGTGTTTGTTAAAAATTTATTTATGGTGTTACATGGTGGTTTTGAATACGAAAACTTTGATTTTGGACACAAATTACTAGGTGTTTTCTTTATTGCAGAAATTCATAGATTTTGTTGGGGAAGTTCTTCAATCATATGTGGATAGACGGGAACAGGTATATTGTTTATTAAGTGCATGATGCTTATATAGGTGTATTGGACCATATAGACTTTTCAGATATGCAGCTTTTTTTACCAAAAAGAAAAGAAATGCAGTTATGTTTGTGGGAAGGATATATCATATATATGTCAGTGTATAACCATATAAAAATGTGACGGTTGTTTGATGATGCACAAGGAGCCTGCCTAGAAAGCTCCCTTGGTCTGGTGTCATGATTATTATTAGACATGATAGAAATTGTCCTTATAAGAGGTGGATGGCAACAGTCCTGTGTTAAAAGTTGTTGCACACATTCTGTTTTGTGTGTGCACTAGGGATTTAGGGTGCTTTCAGTTGAGCCATCTGTGAGTGTATGTGGAGGGTTATTATACCTTTCATACTAATAACAATATTTGGAAAAAATGTATGCTCCATATTAGTTGCTACATTTGGCTCATTTCAAGTGGCTATGCTCTAAAAAAGCATCTCATAAGCTTCTTACAACTCATCGGCCTGTGACATGAGTTGTAAGAAGCTTGTGAGATTTTCTTTCACACCCAGCCAAGCTTTTACCATTATCTTAGCTGTAGGTGCCACCATTCCATGAAAATCACTGTTTCTCCAAATGTGTCTATTCATTTGCAATGGAAGGAGTAATTGTTTTAAACTATTACTTGTGTATATTTTTACTAATTTCTTGTATCTCCTGTCGCCGTCGCCCTTTTATGTGGTCTATAAGGTTCGTCTTATCAAAGAGCTGTACGGGAACCAGATTGGAGAGATCTATCATAGCCTTTCATTTGACAAAGTTGAATTTATAATGGAAGATGCTAACTGGTACTACTCATTTTCACACTAACTCGTTAATGGTAGTGTCATTATGTTAGTACTAGCAAATTGTATTTGTAGCTTTTTAGGATGCTAGGATTATTAACTATCTCGTGTAGTAGCGTGCTTCATATATCTTAAACTCGATATTTCTTCTATCCTCGTGGATTAGCCAAATAAAGTTGGTTAAAGTTTATTTATGTTGTCTAATGGAATCTGACAAGGGACGTGTGTTCTGCACTTGGATGTCAGAAGGAATTTAAGGCTAATTGTAATGCGAGGTTGTATTGTCTGTTGCAAATGGGATTGGTTGCCATTTTTTATGATTCCATGACCGCTGACATAAATGTTTGCATCATGGCATTTGCGAATTCTGTTTACTAACAGAAAAGAGTATCTGGATGCAAAAGTTTTATCACTTTGAAATTTTGAATTGAGCTTTTAGTTAGTTTCGCAGAGAGTTTGACTGAAATGAGAGAAACTAGTGACTCAATGTGCATGGTCATGTCAAGGTTCTGCCTTAATGTTAATCTCGGCGGTTGATTAAATTTGAGATTTCATCCTTTGCTTTACTAAGGTTTTATAAGTTTGATTGCTTGATGCTTCGAGTCTTGAAATGCAAATTGAGAGAAGGTGAAGACTATGAATAAAAACTAAGTTTTTAGGCATTGTTTGGAAATTTTTATCAAGTTTGGAGTCATGAAAAGCAAGTTAAGAGAATATGAAGCAGATGACAAAAAACTTGGCAGCAACTGTAATGCCAGGTTGTAATGTGTCTGTTGCAGATGGGTTTGGTTGCAATTTTTCAATTTGTAAATGACCGTCACCGCTGACATCTCTGTTTACCTCCTGGCGTTTGCAAAACCTGTTTATTAACAGAAAAGATCATTTGGATGCCAAAGTTTTATCACCTTGAAAATTGAATAAAGAATGCATTTTTATATTTGATCTTTGCTCAAGAGAGGGAGATTAATTAAGTTAGATTTATTTGTTTAGTTGCATGTTCGAGAGGGCTGCACACATTACGATTATTCGTGACTTTGAGAGGGGCACGGATAATTGATCATTTAGAATTGTATGGGTTAACGGAGAGGATAACTATTTGATTTGGGTGGATTTGAAGTCTTAGTATACTTCTCATCAGATTATTTTCGCTTAAATTTTATTGCTTTGTTAAAAATTAGAGTTATAACTTGTTACGTAAAAATCAAATCTTTCATTTGAATTAAGTTAATCAACCAAGTCCTTTGGGTTCGACCTCATTTCCACTAGCCTATACGTAGTCTCGTGCGATTGCGAGTAAAAATAGTTAAAAATTCAATCAATCATTACACATCTGTGTCTTCTCGAACGCGTTCTTGTCTAGGCCACTGGATATCATTTGACTCAGTCTCTGAGTCACTGCCAGGTTCCTCATATGGATCCTTATTGCTTGACTTGCTCCTTTTGTGTGGCTTCCCATTGGCATCAATCTCATTGCCACTTGTTGGCCCAAGGTGTACAAATATGAGGTTTTCTCCTCCTAAGTCAAGATAATCTCTTCAACTCAATACCCACGTCATCTCCAACCTCGTCTGGGTTAGTCGCAACACTAAATGTCTACTTCTTTAACCTGGATGTATGATCAATCTTATTCTCATTTAGGTTGTCCCCCAATTTTTTGTACTTAGACACTGTATGGCAAAGAGAAGATAAGTACTTTTAAAGGGCTTAAATAAAAAGTATGGAAATGAGTAGAAGGGTGGGAGGAGAAAATGTTATCTCAAGCCAAGAAGGAGATCCTTATCAAATTGGTAGCACAATCTATTCCGAGCTATATAATAAGTTATTTGTTATTGCTAGATGCAATTTGTGATGAGATGAGGAGACTGATTAGTTCCTTTTGGTGGAGGGATAAAATTCATAATCATAATCATAATCAAGTAGCGTCTTTTCCCAGCTATTTGGGGTCGGCGAAACGGATCTTACTCCTTCATTCAAGCCTGTTTTGGGTTACCTCTTTAGTAAGAGATAGTAAAGTCAAAACATTTTTTATTAACTCCATCTAAGTTCTCTTAGGTCTCCATCTCCTTCTTTTAGCATCGTTTACAGGTACCCCTTCTAATCTTCTCAGAGGGGCATCTAATGGTCTTCTTTACACATGCCCATACCAATGCAATCTACATTCCCTCATCTTCTCCCCTAAAGGGGCTACTCCTAGACTCTCCCGAATATATTCATTTCTAATCCTATTTCTTCTAGTTATCCCACTCATCCACCTTAACATTCTCATTTCGGCTACATTCAATTTATCTATATGACTCATCTTTGGTGCCCAGCACTCCGCTCCATAGAGTATTGTAGACGTAATGACTGTCCTATAGAATTTGTTTTTAAGCATTTTCGGAACACGTCTTTCACACAACACTCCCAGGCTGTCATCCACTTTACCCACCCCACATTTATCTTATGCACCACATCACTATCAATATCCCCTTCTTTATGGATAATGGATCATAAGTAATAGAATTGATCACACCTTGACACTTCTTGCCCATCTATTTCAACTAAAATTTTATCTGTAGTTCTACCTTCCTTAAAATTAAATGAGAAAAAAAATCATTGGTTAAGTTAGGTTATGTAACCCAAAGACAGAAGGTGGTCTTAGGTTTCAAAACTTGAAGACATTTAACATTGCCCTTCTTGCAAAACAAGGATGGCACATAATTTCTATCCCATGTTCTCTTTGTTTGAAGATTCTAAAGTCTAAATACTTTTCCAATGAAGATTTCCTAAGAGTTCCAAAGAAGCAAAATGGCCCATACATTTGGCGTAGTATCGATATGTGGGGCGTGGTCAATTCGCGTTGGGGATGATAGATGGATCCCTTTTGATGGTGGTCACAAGGTGTGTACCTGAAGAGACAAAGATACATGTGAATGGCGCTAAGAAGTGGTAAGAAGTTTTTTTTCCCAATTGAAGCGGAAGAAATTTTGAGTCTTCCATTGTGTACTTCTTCTACGGTGGATGAAATTGGGTGGGCAGCTTGCAAACATGGCACATTTTCGGTTAAAAGTGCTTACTATCTTGCGCTTAGATTACAACAAGAGGACAAAGAGATATGGAGCTCAAGTGGCAGTGCTAAGAACAAGTTTTGGAATATTACTTGGAAAATGAAGCTTCCTTCAAAGATTAAACACTTTGCTTGGAGGGCTTGTAGTGGAATTTTGACAACAAGAAGGAATTTGAATAGAAGAACTGTTGTTAGAAATTGAAATGTTGAAATTGTGTGGACGCCGTGGAGGATGTAGTGCATGCTCTTTGGACATGTCCGAGCTTTTTACATATTACCTAGCGCCAACTCTCGTTTTCTCATATTACCCGGAATCTCTTTGTTTCTTCCACATGACTGGGAAACTACCCAAAATGCCATTCTTCCCGAAATGTAACCTAAGTCTTCATTCTTCCAAAAATTAAGGATTTACAGGAGCATCCAATTGGGGAAGAAGACATTCCGGCGAAGGTCCGTCCATCATCGCAGTTCAAATCAACGCCGGCGCCGTCTAACCCGAAAAAAATAAAATTTCTGCACGACTTCAATTCAAGTCATGTATTTTCTACATTCGATGACACGATTTTACTGCAATTTTCAAAATGTCATAACTCACTTATTTTTTTTATCCATTTTGCCCATTTTTTTGTGTTCTTCCTTATTTTTCCTCCTCTTCCACCTCATGAAGATATAGTAGGATGAAAAGAGAAGAAAAAATAAGAAGAAAGAAGAAAGTGGAAGCTTTCTGGCGAAGCTCCGAACGTCGAATGCTTCCACTTTCTTCTTTCTTCTTATTTTTTCATCTTAATATATCTTCATGAGGTGGAAGATGATGAAAAATAAGGAAGAACTTAAAAAAAAGGGAAAAAACGGATAAAAAATAGCAAGTTATGACATTTTAAAAATTACAGTAAAATCATGTAGGAAAATACATGACTTAAATCAATACACGACTTGAATTTAAGTCGTGTACTCGATGAAACGATTTTACTGAAATTTTTAAAATGTCATAATTTGCTCATTTTTTATCCATTTTTGTCCTTTTTTTTTCGTTCTTCCTTATTTTTCCTCATCTTCCACTTCATTACGAGCACAGAAAAATATATAAATTGAACTTGTCGCTTGCCAACAAGTATTTCACCCTTTTGCCCATTTTTATCCTCTTATTTCATGTCCAGGAGCGGTTGAACACCAATGAGTGACCTTTATATGTGTTTCTTTACATGTAGATCTCAATTTTTGTAGTTGGGAGGGCTTCCCCGTTGCTCTTACATCAAAATACCTTCATCATAGATTTTTTCTCATATTTTCCGCTGATTTTATAGTTTTTCAGCATGAAATTTTATTTTTTCCGGGTTGGATGGCGCCAATGGTGATTTGAACCGCGATGATGGACGGACCTTTGCCGGAATGTCTTCTTCCCCAACTTGATGCTCCTGTAAATCGCTAATTTTGGCAAAAAATAAAGCATTTCGGATACAAAAGACACGAAAAACGTAAAAGAATGGCATTTCTTGTACTATAGGTGCTGATTCCAGGTCATATGGGATTTCATGGGAAAAACTAGGTAATATGGGAATTTGAAAGTTGGCGCCAGGTAATATCTGGAGGTTAAAGAAGCATGGGCAGAGGAGCAGTGGTTTCACTCCATTGATTTTTCTACAATAAACAGACCAATGTCTATTGTGGAGTTCATAAGAAATGTGTTTGGAAGAAGGGAGCTGGAGATGACTTGGGTTATAGCTTGGGCTCTATGGTTTAGGGGCCGTTTGGAGCGTGAATATAAGCAAATATCTACAGTGGATTTTTCAGATCCACTGTACCCAGCTGAAGCAGCTGGATAGGAAAAAATATGGATGCTACAGTATAGCAAAACATCCACAGTGGATGTTTTGCTTTTGATCACGCCCCAAATAGCCCTTTAATAGAAACTCCAGAAGGGTTGGTGACAAATGGAAAAGGCTGGGGCTGTTTGGTTATGGGCTTTGGACTATTATGAAATGCTAAAGAGCCCTTCAGGCCAAATACAGGTTGATGTACAAACATGTGGGGTTGATGTTTGGAATGCACCTGTTGAAGGGGAGTTGAAAGCCAATTTCGATGGAGTCGTTTTTTAAAATGAAGGCAAATCAGGTGTTGGCTTTTGTTTTGAAATGATTTGGGAGAGGTCATCATGTGTCAAACCATGGTGGAAGGGCAATTTCATGCGGAAGAAAGAGAGATGCTGGCTGTCGTAAGAGCTATTCATGTTGCAACACAACATACAACAGGATGCGTGATCTTTGAAGGGCATTGTTTGGACGTCATCAACAAATTCAAGAGAAGGGAGGAGAGTCAATCAATTCTTGACAATTTGGTAAAACGAGCTTTTCTATCCCTTAATAATTTTGAAGCAGTTTCGTTTCTTCATGTTTGAAGGGGGGCAACGGTTTAGCGCATTGCCTAGTTAGGCACGCGCGTACGCTGACCAGCCTGGTGGCTTGGAGTGGGCGGGTTCCGTCGTTTGCAGAACTGGAATAGAATCTAGAGATATCGAGTGTTAGGTAATTTTATTTGTATTGATCCAATTTCCAGTTTTGATAGTATAGAAAAATGCAGATTTGACACGACAATAGCAAGCACTAGGGGTGTTCTCGGACCGGACAAACCTCGGACAGAGGTTATCCGCGTCCGTGTCCGTGAAGATGATGTCAGTCACAATATTGTCTGTGTCCGTATGTCCGACAGACATGGACACGGACAAATCTCCTCACCCCACCTCCTCCAGTCCTCCTCACCACCCCCACTCCTCTTCCGCCCTCTACTCCTCTCCCCCCCTCGCTCCCCTACCACCCTCCTCTCCTCTCCACCCCCGCTCCGCCGTCGTCCACTCTTCTCCACCCCCCCGCTCCCCCCTCTCGTCCTCCACTCCTCTCCTCTCCATCCCCTGCTCCGAGACCTCCTCCACTCGTCTCGTCCTCCTCTCCTCTCCACCCCTTCACCCCCACTCCCCTCCTTCCTCCTACCCCGGCCATGATCGCCGAAAGATTTGAACTTTGATGGCTGCCAGTGCGAACCGGCCTCCCTCTTCTCTCCTCCTTCACCCCCGCTGCCCCTCCTTCCTCCTACCCAGGCCATGGCCGCTGCTGAAGCAAACCTGCAGTTTCAGGTCTTTTATGTGAAAGGTTCGAACTTTGATGGCTGCCAGTGCGAACCCGCCGCTGGTGAACCAAGATGGGTCCCGTGGAGCAGGTGGGCACAGTGTCAGCAATGGTACCACAGCCGGCGCCGGGATAGTTCGACCCTGCAGGCTTCTCCGGCAACCACGGCCTTTGCGGCGGCTCGCTTGGGTCCAGTTGCTCCAAGTTCGGCCGTAGGAGCCTCATAATTGTTATCGCCACGGACGTCTTCGGTTGCGGGGTGTCCCTTTTGCTTGGCTTCGCTTTATGGCGACAATGTTTCGCCCGCCGTGGCAAGAAGCCACTCCCCGGCTGCCCTCCTCTCCCCCGCCGCCCTTGTTGGTCCTCGGACACCTTTGTCGTGTCCGTGGCCGAACTCCATGGACAACTCCTCCTCGGCGCAGACACGGCCACGGACACCTCGAACGCAGATGGCCCTGCAGATACGGCTGTCCGCGAACAGCCCTAGCAAGCACTGTTCGATGTTCCTCTAAACTCACAGATTCTTGGAGAAGATCGACCTGAAATTCATAATGAAAATCGAGTCGTCATAGATGTCTGCATCAGCTTCCAAGAAAAAAAAGAGTTACACGTCCGAAGAATTTGTTCACCAAAATTCTCAAAACTGTAACATGGCGGCTTTTAGCTAGAGATATAACAAGTGGGCCCCGTCGAACCAAAACCCGCTATCTCTCAGTTGGAGGTTTTTGCTAGACAAACTCCTCTAATTGGGAGTCTATGACATGATGACACGCTTCTTTAGCTGAATACTTCGATCCAATATCTTAGCACATAAATCAAAGTTAATTTAATATCATCATAAAATTAGCAATAATAATAATGTCAACAAAGTTGAAGTGAATAGGCATCAGTTTGGCCATTTGCCAGACAAAATTATTAACTATTTGTAGCATTTTGATATGACGAGGCAGGATTAAGTCATTGAAGGTGTTTATTTGAGAACTGTTGGAATATATCTTAATACCTATGTGAAACAGTGAAAGGGAAATCAGGGTAAAAAAATTATTTGTAAATTCTTATCTAATGGTACAAATAGTTAATAATTTTGTTCGAAGTTCCTGCTCGTTTCTCAATTGATATGCTAAGCTGCATGTTTAATACGCAATAACTAATTAACCAATCATGAATTTTAACTGCACAATCATAATTTTTAACTCCACGATCATGATTTTTAATTGCACAACAATAAAAAATTACCCAAACAAAAAACTGCACAACAATAAAACATGCACTACAGCCAGAGCCGTTGTTCAACCTCAAAACTTGTTTCCAAATGATGAAAAAAGAATCGTATTACATTTGTACAAAAAAAATCCATGTGATGTGTAGAGTGGGGAAGAAGAATCAGCCTTTTCTCATGACACCAAATACTGTCTCAGATTTTTAGTCCTCTTTTTATTTTTCAGTTTTCTAAAGGCACATGATTCAATCTGCCTTATTCTCTCTCTACTTACACCCATCAACTCTCCAATTTCTTGAAGAGTCTTCATTCTTCCATCTTCCAACCCAAATCTCCACCTAATTACCTGTTTCTCCCTCGGGCTGAGGCTATCCAGAACATTATCCAGATCCTGCTTCATGAACTGCTTAATTAAAATATCTTCAGCACTTTCTGCAGCTGGGTCTGCTATCACTTCCTGTTTATCAGAGCACCTATTACAAAAAATGCGGATGCCACAGGATAAAATGAAAGTGTTGGAAATTAAGCATACCGAAGGTTTTAAATTTTGATTGACCCCAATTTTTTGATCCAGAGACCTTGGCGCTTTAGGAGTCAGTAATACAGCAGTTAGCCTCTTCATTGACAACCCAGTTGCTTCTGCAACTTCTTCATTATTAGGCTGTCTTCCATTTTCACTATATAATTGCTTCCTTGCCTCCTTTACCCGATATGTTGCCTCAACCATGTGAAACTGTAGAAGTACAGAGAGAATGAAAAGTGGAAATACAATAACTAAAGCATGTTCCAAGATAAAGCAAGAACCAAACTTCTTCACAAGTATTACCAGGATAATCTACGTAGCTAATTGTAGTAAATGTGAAATTCTCACATTTCTTTTCTTCCTTCCTCTTAAGTGAATTAATACTTATTACCTCCCCCGACGCCCATTGGCATATTGGCCTTCAGTCACCTGTGTAGTGGAGACTCCTGGGTTTAAATCTCGACCTAGGCACTGGCGGGGGATCTTAGGGCGTAATCTGTGTGTGCGTGTTGGCCACTACCTCGGGAGGTTGTTTTTTTTAAAAAAAACTTATGAAGTAGAAAAGCTGTCTAATTAATTTGGAATTACAACATATCTCAAATCAAAGGAGATGCAGATGTTTTTCTAGATCCAGAACAAATAGGAACTATAATGCACAAACTATGAATCCATAGCTAGATGAGTTATGCTTGTTGACAAGAGTCTCGGGAGGAGGATAAACGATAAAAACAATTTGACTTTAGCACGATAATAGGGGAATGTGGTCAATGATAATAACTGAGGGTACAGACAACCCGTTACATTATAGTTGCATAATTTTAGGGTCAATTAGGTTGTGCAACGGGCCATTTAAGTCAACTGTTTCTAGCGACAAGATTTTTAATCCACCAAAAACAACTTGATTTCTCCGGACCAAAAGTCACAATTTTCAGTATATTGCTATCAATGTTGTCCTACCTTGCGATATAATTCACTACTTACATATTGACAGTTTATATAGTCATTGATGCAACATGATTTTGCTACAAGCAAAAACTTTTGCCAAACATTATACGGCAGAAACAGCTTATATTTTTTTCTGATTAGGGATTAGGGATATACCATACAACAGGTAGTCACAGGGAAATCTGACACTAGTTACATTTTTACAAGAATATATTTTGATATGCAAGCTTTTGAATGAAATCAAAAGCAAAATAGCCAAAAATAAGTATAATAGTCTTAGTAATTGTTTCCAGCCTCGTGTGCATAAATATTCATTGTTTTTTTTACATATTTTACATTGTTAACCAATAACAAATAACTGTAATAAACCTACCACATTGCATCAAAGTGGTTAAAAAGTTGAAGCATTTAAAAACAACTTTCTAAATAGCAAAATTCGAACGTCTAAGAATAACCATTTTACCGGCAAGCGAATTGTCCGTGACTGATCAGAAAGAGACTTCCGAACAGCCTGTTTAATCCACCAGTGTGCGTAAGTTGAAAACTTGAACCCTTTGGAAGCATCAAATTTTTCAGCACCCCTCACCAAGCCTCTACAGCCTTCCTATAGAACAAGGAAAATAGAAATAGAAAAATAATCATCAATGATCAGATTTGCTTCACAAAAATTTATCATTAAATACCAGTATTCTTTTTTGGCACATTAAATATCAGTACGTTTCTTTCATAGGTTTTCTACCAACATTTTGATTTTGATAAAGAATAAAAAATGATATGGAATCTATGTCAATCAACGCATATATCTGGAATATTGCGTATGACGATGAACAATAAGCAGGGTCAGAGAAAAACCTGCACGAGATCCTGGAGGTTCATGCCAGCTCCTTGATAATTTTTGGCAATGGAAATCACAAGGCGTATGTTGCTTTTGATCATTTTGTCTTTACACAAAATACCATAATTTAAGCGTTTTCTGAGAGTTTTCTGATCAAGCCCAGCTGCCAAGGCCCATTGTGCAAAAGTAGGTTGACCTCCATAACGTTCTGTTAACTCCTCATGAAGTTTCTCCAACTTTAGTAGATCCTGTCAACCATATTTTGTTTAGCCGCTATCAAGAATGAGAAAAATTGGAGGAAGGGAGATAGCAAAGACAGATTTACTGTGCCCTTGTGAACACATTTTGGGACAAGTATAAATGTAAACGAGAAAGAAGTGGACAGCTAAAACTTCAAAATATTTAAGATGAGGATAAACTAGGCCATAACGATGACTAATAATAATAAACACCTGAAAGGCCGCATAACTCACAAATATCCGACGGATACGAATTTCAATACAAATGATATATCACATCCTATATTTGAAGAAGAAAATCAGGAATTAACAAACCTGAAAAATTCAACATAAAAGCCAATACAAAGTGACATGATTGTGGAAAAACAGTCAAGAAGAAAACCGATTGCAAAAGTAGGGTGAGAGAAATATAGAGATAAAATGAAATCTTGTACAAAAAAATGCACATGAAAAAAGGCAAGGCATGAAGGCTATGACAGAGAATTCTTGTAAATAGTGTCGTGTAAACAAGGTATCCAGCTAATGGCATCAAGAGTGCAGCTCTTTAATTTTCTGATACACTAGTGCTACATTTAGCATCCTTTGTTCTAAAGCAAAGTGTAGCAGAGCGACAAGCATGCTGCAACATGTAATAAAGTCGAAGTGTGCATTAATAGCTTCAGCACATGGCAGCTTTAAGGTTTGGCTGTATAATGACTGCATCGTCATCGCCACATTATCACATCTTCTACGCCTTATTCTAATTATCTGGAGTCAGCGCAGGGTTCCCATCACCATTAGACTCTTGTTACAATCAAAATGATGGTACAAAACACATGAATCGATATGGTGCTTGTTTTTAGAAGATGCCCTTCTTGATGTAACACCCTAACAATAAGATGAATGTTCAACATCATGAACCCTCATACGCTTTCCCAACAATTAGATATTGGCTACATGAAATGATGGTTGCGGAAAATACTCATGTAATCTTCCAGCACATAGCTCATAAAAATTAAACAACTCTCGTTGCTGTCTGAAAAAAATGGCACAACTGCATCTTTAAGGCACAATTTTTTTTCAGATTGACTGGTTTTATAAGGCTTGTCTCTTTGCCTTAACTCCACTGCATATAATTTTTCATGATCAGCTCTACTTTAGGAGCTATTAAAGATTGAGGGGAATATATTACATTCATTTCCAAGTAATGAGCTGTTTTACGATCAAATTAGGTGAAGAATTTTGGAAATGTTTGTTTTTAAGCCTCCGACTAGAGGTGGGGGTCTTGTCTTGGCCACACCTAAAAAAGCATCTTAGTGAATGTTCCATATTGCACCGGTCATTCTTTTCCCTTCAATATCTGTTCAACAAAAATTTTCGATGACAAAGCAGTTTCCACCCACATCTCCACATCATATTCCATCTTTCATCTTGACGACACCAAACCACTACAGTTGGGTATCAGACCATTTGTTTGAAAGCATGTGGAAACCATTTGTGGACAGGTTCGGATGAAACCATTTGCAGGTTCTAGACTGTTATAAACTGCCCTTAAGTGTCAAGTCCACTTTCAGAGACCGCTGGAGTTGTGGGAATTATTGGTTTTAAGTTAATGGTATGAAAGCAGACAAAATATCATAGTTCCAAGCTTTGTGATGAATGATGACCATATCAGTATTTTATCTGTAACCATCATCTCATGAAGCCCCTTTACATAATTTGAAAGGCGTAAGATGAAGACGATGATGATGATGCTCAACCTTCATCTCATTGTTCCCTCTTTAGAGGGTTGCGTTAGGAAGGGTATCCAGGGCAAAAACTTGCCACTATCTTTATTTGCATGGACTTTATACCAACATTTTGAGCTTGTAAGAGACAAATATTATGTAGAATCCATGCCACTGACGCCATATAGCTGGGATAAGGTGTATGAAGATGAAGATGACGATGACGACGATGATGACAATGATGATGAGTTGATGTCAATTTGTTCATTCGCTAATTCATTTTTAATCAATATAATTGGGCTTTAAGTTTGATTGTCAGGCCCGTTACATTATGATTGTGGCTAGGATTAGGAGTTTTATGTTAAAATTAGGGAGTCATGAATCTTAAATATGAAATCATTTTCATGGTCTATTACTGTATAGAAATTGAGTTAGCTTGAGCAGTTATCTTCTCCAATTCCCTTTCTCCTCCTCTTTGCTAATGACTCACCCCTTTCTTCTAATTCCGTACTTATTTCTTCCAACTTTCTCATTCACCTTCAACTCAATTACCTTGTATCCTAAGGAGTTATAGGATTGGAATTGGAGCAGTAGGACCTTTCTTTCCTATGGCAATGTCTTCGCATAGGAGACGAAGTGCAACAACTCAAAAGTCCAGCAATGATGCTGGCTGCACAAATCCTCTTAGAGAAGACGCAGCAGCTCATGAGAGCAACAATGTCACCAGAGGGTGGTAGCCATAGAACGTTTGCCAAAGGAGGGCAGGGAACAAGGCAGCAGTTGCAGTTGAATCACAGCAGCAGATTCCGCCGGCCCTCTCAGATCTGCCACCTCGGAACATCATAGATCCCAGAGCCTCTATCAACTGGATCAACTTTAGCCAGACAACAGTTGCAGGCATGTCACAGGTTCCACCGTCGTGCCTTCCTCATCATCCTCAAAGGGGCCAGCAATACAGTGATTAACCTCTGGATCTCCTTTCCAGTTGTGGAGTGGGGCATCATCAACACAATCAGCCAGGACTCCACTTTTATCACATTAAAAATGGGTTCTTTTCTCAGCACCAACCCTGTTCCCCCAACCAAAGTGCAGCCCCCCACTGTTGCTGTGGCTGCTTCCCATAGTCTGGAGATCCTTCCTCCATGGCAATCTTAACCTCCACCGGCAGAGCCCTCCACTCCGCCCCCCATGCTGGCCATTACATAACGTCAGATCCACCCCTGTTTGAGCCAAAGCAACCGCCCTCAATGTTCACACCATAAAACCATAAACTGCAGCTCCACTTCCGAGTCCACAAGGAACCACAGGCACCTACTTAAATGTTTTTTAAAATTCCCTTACAAAAACAAATCCCTAATTTTCAAGGCTAAGCTTCAAAATATTCTTCAAACTTACAAAAGATTTGGAGACAGACACCAAGCGTAGATATACAAAAAAAGAGAGGGAGTCATTTTGGCCTAAATTACTATCCTCTCCTCGTCTGGTTTCCCCTTCCCTCTACTTACTTTGTCCCCAACCTGGGAATTCTGGCCCAAATTCCCATTTCAGAATTTATTTTTGGGTGGGATCTGATTCAGGCCAATCGCAACCCCAACCTACTTGAAAGTTGAATATTAAAAATTATGTCTCCTAATTAATATTCGGAAGTCAACTGCAATACTCAGAAATATTTCAAACTACTCTGCCATTGGGAATAAAAGAAGGTTTGGGTCACTGGAAATCCGGCGAGTCGGGCGGACAGCCGCCGACAGCCATAGCCTCATGACCCTAGTTCCAATTCCCTGCTGCTGCTTGGAGTCGATGCCGAGAACCAGGAAACTAGGTCCTGGTCTTGTCCAGACAAGAATCCCAGATCAATCTTTTTCAACAAGATTGGACTCTGTTTGGGGGATAAGCATATCATAAAACTTATAAAAACAAACGAAAATTCACGAAATAAATATTAATGGGTTTGACCAAGTTTAAGCACAAATTCAAAAGTTAATAAGACTACAAACTATGGTTTTGACCTTGTAACCGATATTCAGTCATCCTAAATAAACTGGACCTGGTCTATGGACAGTTTGACTCATAATGTTTTGAAGAATTGTTTATAATCAATGAAACAAAAACAAGGAAGTTTGCTATTAGATGAGCTTAGGATGGTGGAAACAAAGAACACTAATCTCTCTTATGTATATTAAAATACAAAACTGAGAGAACTTTTGCACTGGAGAGCATTAAAAATGTATGTGAAAATACTACATTTAATTTTGTTAATGTTTAATTAATTAGAATCTAACTCAAACCCAGGCTCCTAAACATTACCATTCCTACCAGAAAATAATATCAAACACAAATTGCCTTTTCTAAAATCACATGTCCTTAAATCACAATTCTATTCCCAATCTTCGTCGCCACATGCCGCCATAGGAAATTTATGTGTAACTTAAATTTTCATTTCCTACTTACTTTTCCTTAAATTCAACTTAGACAAGGTGCCCTAAGTGAAACCTATTAACTTTGAGCATATGGCGGTTGCAAAGCTTTGAATCTAATTTATTCCATACACATACACTTTGCCTTTCTTCTTTGACACCCTATTCAGTGCCCATCCCTCAACCGTCAAAAGTAAAATATCTCCCTCACAGCTTTGGGGCTACCAATTTCTCAGTTTGTACTTATACAAGTGACAAAATTATACTTGAAATGGTACTCAACAAACTTTAAACTTGATGAGATTCATCACAGATGAATATCATAAGCACAAAGTAACTGAAGCAACACCTATAATTTGCCAAGCAAAATAACAGTACACAGCATTCTACTATATTCATAGTATTCTTTTATCCCATCCAAAGTTTTTAGCTCTTATACCTCTCATTTACATTGCATCTGTAGCTTTTCCACCCTATTCAGTCATAAGACCTTACTACAAAATCATCAAACATACAAACAACGTTGCAATGCATGAACAAATTCATCTTCATTTGCTTCACTTGTTAAATTTACTAACAAATATGTAGCACAAATTTTCTCAAAGATAACGCCTAATAAGTTAAGACAACTGCCTACACAATGAACAGCTCAAAAATCATGTTTTGTAGTTAGAAAAGGTAGTTCGAAAAGCCAAGATGGATATGTGTGAGCCTGACAAAGGCTACATACAATTAACTTTCACGGATGGTCTAGAATTTAAGATCAAGCTTTAATTAAGAAAGTAGACATGGGGGGTTTGGTTTTGGGGAGAGGAATGAAATGGGAGAAACTATTCTTGAATTTGCAATAGCAAATCATCTAGGCATAGTAAATACTTATTTCAAGAAGAAGGAAGAGCATCTGGTAACTTTTAAGACTGGACCTCACAAGAGTCATATAGATTTTTTCTTAATTAGAAGCGAAGATAGAACTAAATGTAAGGATTGTAAGGTTATACCCGGAGAACCCATAACACTTCAACATAGGTTCGTTGTTTTGGATGTTCACATAAAGGGGTGGAAGAAGCGAAGTTTGGATAAAGTGGAGCCTAAGATCAAGTGGTGGAACTTCAAAGGTGAGATGCTCAACACTTTTCTGGAGAGGTTGAAGACTGAAGGAAATTGGAACTTAAATGAGGAACCAACAATGTTGTGGGGTAACATGGCTAAGTACGTAAAAAAAAGTGGAAAAAGAAGTACTTGGTGAAGTGAGGAGGAGAAGGGACGTCAAGAAAGAAATATGGTGGTGGTGTGAGGAAGTTCAAAGATGTATAAAGGAAAAGAAATGTTTCTTTAAGGAGTGACAAAAATGTAAAAATCAAGAGAATTGGGAAAGATATGTTAAGATAAAGAGAGAGGCTAAAAAGACACTGAGTGAGGCTCAATTTAAGGCGTTTGATGACTTATATAATAAGCTAGAGACGAAGGAGGGAGAGAGGGACATAAGAGAAGTATGGACCCAAAACAACTTAGGTGTATTAAAAGTGAAGATCAAAGGGTTTTAGTGAAAGATGAGGAAATTAAGGAGAGGTAGCGTGAGTATTTTGAGCGTTTATTGAATGAAAATTATAATAATAGGATAGATTTTGAGTCTAATCTTATTAAAGAGAATTTATTTTAAGAGATTCTCCATAGAAGAGGTAGGAGCTGCGTTAAGGAAGATAAAGAAAGGCAAAGCTCTAGGGCCCAATAGAATTCCTATTGAAGTATGGAGGGCACTAGGAGGTGTTGGCTTAACTTGGTTGACTAATTTGTTTAATAAGATTTGGAAGTCTAAGAGGATGCCAGAGGAGTGGAGGAGAAGTACCCTCATACCTTTGTATAAAAATAAAGGAGACATCCAAAGTTGTACAAACTATAGAGGTATAAAAGTTATGGGACATACTATCAAATTATAGAAGAGAGTAATAGAATGTCATTTACGAAAAGTAACTAAAGTAATACAGAATCAATTTCTATTCATGTTGAGGAGGTCAATAACAGAAGCTATATTTTTATTACGGCAGCTAGCAAAGAGGTATAGAGATAGAAAACATGACCTCTATATGACCATAGATTTGGAAAAAGCCAACGACAGAGTGCCGAAAGAGCTCATTTGGAGTGTTTGAAGAAGAAAGGTGTTATAAGAGGTTACATAGATATCATAAAGGATATATGTAAGGGGGTTGTGACTAGTGTACGAACTATTGGGGGGGTAGCCAAGGAATTTTCTATTACGGTAGGTCTTTATTAAGGGTCAACCTTAAGTCCTTATCTTTTCGCTTTAATTATGGATGAACTTACTAGACATTTGCAAGATAATGTACCTTGGTGTATATTTTTTTGCAGATGATGTAGTTTTAATTAATGAGTAAAGTAGGTTTGAATGTGAAACTGAAATTGTGGAGGGATGCTCTAAAATCAAAAAGTTTTAAAATTAGTAGGACTAAGACAGAGTGCATGGAATTTAATTTTAGGGAAGGTAGAACTATAGGTAGCCTTAGTTGAAATAGATAGGTAAGAAGTGCCAAGGTGTGATCAATTCCGTTACTTAGGATCCATTATCCATAAAAAAGGGGATATTGATAGTGATGTGGTGCATAGGATAAATTCGGGGTGGGCAAAGTGGAGGGAAGCCTTGGGAGTGTTGTATGATAGGCTTGTTCCAAAAAGGCTTAAAAGGCAAGTTCTATAGGACAGCCATTAGGCCTACAATACTCTATGGAGCGGAGTACTGAGCACCAAAGATAAGTCATATAGATAAGTTGAACGTAGCCGAACACTAAAGATAGGTCATATAGATAAGTTGAACGTAGCCGAAATGAAAATGTTAAGGTAGATGAGTGGGATAATTAGGAGAGATAGGATTAGAAATGAATATATTTGTGAGAGTTTAGGGATAGCTCATTTAGGAGAGAAGCTGAGGGAATGTAGGTTGCGTTGGTATGGGCGTATGCAAAGAAAACCAATAGATGCACCTGTGAGAAGATTAAAAGTGATGCAGGTAAAGGATGCTAAAAGAGGAAGAGGGAGAGGGAGACCTAAGGGAACTTAGATGGAGTTAATAAAAAAGGATTTGACTTTATTATCTCTTACAAAAGGGGTAGCCCAAAACAGGCCTGAATAGGGGAGTAATATCCATGTCGCCGACCCTAAATAGTTGGGAAAAGACGCTACTAAAATGAATTGGACCCACTTTCCAGTGTATAAATGGCTTAAAATACCTACCTGTATTCCTTCTGACAATTCTAACTCTTCTGTTGCTGTAAGAAGCCTTGACGTGCTTGTTGTTCCCCTCAAATAGCGTAATGGATCAGAATAATCAATCTCTTGTATAGTAGAACGCTTTTTTCGACTAGAAGATCCACACTTAACAGAGATGAAATTTGAGGAAGCTTTGTCTGCTACCCATTCTCGTCTAGTTCTCCTTTCAATTTGACGCATCGACCTCACAGCTACTTTCACAGGTTGCTCCATTTGAAGGAGATTATGTCCATCACCAGGCTTTTTGTAGTGTCCGCCATTTTCTAAAGGAAATTCAGGGTTACGCCCTTCTCCGGGCATACAAATTTCAGGCGTTTCAGAATCAAAGTAGGATTCTTTTGCAATTTCTCCCACGTCTGTAGTACTCTCCAATTGAAATATGTCAGCCAGAGTTGAGACAGTGTCCCTGGATTCAAGTAGATTTTCCATAGATAACCTGTCAGAGCCAGCAATTAGAGCCGCAGTTTTTGCAACATCTGCTGCTGCCTTGGCCAGGGCAACTGCCTCAGCTGCTGCTGCAGCAACAACAGCTTCTTCACCTGTTAAAAGGTTCTCCGAGAGAAAAGCAGCTCCATTATCTGACTGCATCAGAAAAATATAACCAATTGAAAATAAAAACAAATCCATTCACTTAGCAATATATAATTGTATAAGCTGTAAGATAGTTGTTTCAAGACTGTCAGAAGGCGAAGCATCAAGAGGCAGCATTTACACTTCCATATGATATGTAGTAAAAGAAAAGTTATCATTTGTGGTGAAAACATGAGAAGTATCAGCAGAAATAGGAAAGATAGGTGCAGATTAGCGACCACAACTCTGAACCGGTGGATTCCCTAAGGTTACTTTCTAAGGTTAATAAGCTTAACATGTTAGTACCAGTGAAAATTGTTTCTTAATAATTTTCTGGGAAACAATATTGCCTGCAAATCCTTATTTAATATATAGTGTAGTTCTCATTTTAAAATTTTGGAAACAGGCAGAAATTTCTTTCCCATAAAAAAATTTCTTATTTCGAATTGATTGAATTAACCGTAAGTTGGAAAAAAAAATCCAAATCCGTTGAGGAAGATAAGAGCGTTAATTCAAGTGCGAGCCCTTAACAAATACTGGCTGCTAGTGGAAATATAATCCTATTCTTTCCAATTCTAATTTAAGCATGGGTGAGTCATCCAGGACTCTGCTTTGTAATCAAAATGCTATTCTTTCCAACGCTTTTGAGCCCTATATAAAGCACCTAGGGACATGTTCCAATTATGTCAAAAGTTAAGATTAATTAACAAAAAAAGTATCAAATGGTAAGACAGCATCAACAGAAAGCACAGCTCAGAAACTGTTAAGTTGTCCTGTTGTCATAGTTTCTAAAAGTTTAACAACATTTGTTTAATGTATTCTTCCTTCAAGAAAATCCTCCGTCCTGAAATGCATGCCCCATCTTCCCAAAAAGGGCAATTTTATGCGACTTGTGAGATGCGAGTGAGACTCCCTCTGCATCTCCTCATGGCGCTCTTCTTCCAGCACCTCCAGCTTCCTCCTTTCCTGCTCCCCGAGCCCACCACGCCCGCTTCCTCTCCTCCCACTCCCTCCTCTCCCTAAACCTCTTCACCTCACACTTGTACTTGAAGAAGTTGGGCCAGTGGGCATCAGTGCTGTCGGTGTGTTGTCGGTGTCGGACCAGGAGACGCTGCTGCCAGGGAGGAGGATCTTCTGCTTGACGCCGAGGTACTGGTGGCACATATTCTGGACCTTGACGGAGTTGTTGTGCCAGGTCCAGCGGAAGGGGATGGAGCAGGGCTGGAGGAGGTGGTGGGCGGCACTGAGGTGGGCGACGATGGGGACCAACTTCTTCTGGCGTGTCTTGAGCTTGGCCAGGGCACCTGACTAGAGCAGCTTGCCATACTTATCGATCAGGTCACCTCCTCCTCCGTCTCCCTGACCGGGCCGCCTCCCAATCAGGTGCGAGTCAGTGGTAGCTCGCTGGCTTCAACTAGTACAGTCAGCCTCTTCTCCTCCATTTCCTACTCCCTGACGAAGAAAATGGAGGAGAAGTGGTGTGTGATTTCAAGTGTGGCATGTATTTTATGACAAGCAATTTCCCAAGATGTGGCATGTAATTCAGGATGGAGGGAGTATATGATTAGGTCAAAAGTATATGATCCTTGGCAACTGTTCGTCGACAGCAAGAGAAAGGTAGTGAGGTAGACATTCTAATACTACTGCTGCTACCAAAACTTCCACAATAACGTTTCTTTTTTTAGTGTTAAACCTCTGGACTAAAAGGTATACAAATATAGATTCATATAGGATCCTGTTTCACTAGGCCAGCTTCCATGGGATATCAGATTCAAGTATATTATAAACACTGCAATGTGTCCTATCCAAAGATTAAACTGATGTAGACCGTAATCTACATGAGAATCCATCGTAGGAGAAAGGGGAGAAAGAGTAGGATTAGGGCTAAGAATCTAACATAAACTAGTAAATAAACCATTTCATTGATCTTTTGATTGATTAGGGAAGAACCATTTACATATTTATAGGCTCTTAAGCCATAATCCTAATTGACATAGAATAAACTCTAAACTATAGTCCTACTTGACATAGGATCCTAGTCCTAATCCTAATCCTAATTAAAATAGGATCATAACATTCCACCAACGCTTCCGCATCACCTCGTCCTCGAGGTGCTCTTGTCGTTTTGCATCGAAGGCGAGAATGCGAAAGGCTCAACTTCATCAAAATATGGCGGAATCACCAATATTTCTGTAGACGAGTCGCGAAGAGTCCGCTTATGGAAAAAGCTCTGGATCAGGAAATAATCCTCTTTTTTTTAAAGAGGGCTGAACCAACCCAATGGGTTGATCTTGAACCTCAAACCACAAACCAGATGGGTGACAATGACAAGGGGAAGGAAGCCATGGCCGAACGGGACGGTGACGACGCCGACGTCAATCTTGTGGGCTGGAGGGTGACGACGCCGACACCGACGCAGAAGGTGGCGGTGGAGGCAGATCCGGCTAGGGTCGTTCGTTGGCTGCTGGAGGAAACCGGCGAGTGGCGATTGGGCTTCGTTGGAGGCAGAGACAGAGTCGAAATCGCAGAAGGCGACGTCAGTGACAAAAAAAGGAGAAGCTTTGGCCGCGGTAACAGCAGCACGAGAGCAACGATTTGAACTTCGCTGATAGACAGAAAGGGGCCGGCTTTGATGATGGTCGCGGCTGGACAGAGACCCCCTTCAACGGAGGTGGCTTCGGCAGAGGCGGCAGTGGAGTGATCGGCCGCGCGACAATGACGTCAACAACAGAGGAGAAAGCAGCGGCATCGGCGGTGTGGAAGGGGACAATTCGAGCCATTAGCGGTGGATCTGGCGGTCGGAAGCACACCGGTGGTTCTGAAGGTGGTGTGAATGGAGGCACGGAAGGCGACTATGGCAGCAAGACTCCAAGCAGCCGAAAGTTCGCACCTTGTACGAGGGTGGATGAGCAATCGGCAAAAACGACAGTTTGTTTCGTCCCGGAACCTTCATCTGCGTCTGGCGAAGCGGCCTCGTCAGTACGAATTCGTCCTTGTTGTTGCTAGTGTCAAGGTCGATGACGGTGACTGGCAGCGCCGCCGTCTCGGCCTTGGGTGGCGTCAAAGACAGGAGCTTGGGTTCTTGCTTCACCTGTTCGGATGCCATCTTGCACGAGGGGTTGCTGCCGAGCGAGGGAGGTGGGGTGGGTGAGTTGAAGTGCTCCGGCTGACAAAAAGGTGACGACTTTAGTAGTGGTGGAGGCATAGTCGCAACCGACGACGAAAGAGACAGGTCAAACGGTGGCAAGTGCGTGCCGGCGGGGAAATACGGTGGCGAAAACAAGGTCGGGAAGGCACCGAAGCTCGGAGGATAAGCCGACACAGAAAGGTAACGCAAGTAGAGCAAGATCGCCCCAAAGCGACGATTGTTCGCCTGTTGACTCACGTCGAACGCATGCTTCAAATCAGTAAATTTTCTATCTTGAGCTTCCAATTTCGCTTCCAAGTAGGTAATAGCGACAGCAAGGGTGGGTTGGGTGGGAACCAAGGGTCGACTGCTCTGATACCAATGATGCAGACCGTAATCTACATGAGAATCTATCGTAGGAGAAAGGGGAGAAAGAGTAGGATTAGGGCTAATAAACTAACATAAACTAGTAAATAAACAATTTCATTGATCTTTTGATTATTGATTAGGGAAGACCCCTTTACATATATATAGGCTCTTAAGCCATAATCCTAATTGGCATAGGATAAACTCTAAACTATAGTACTACTTGACATAGGATCCTAGTCCTACTCCTAATCCTAATTAAAATAGGATCATAACATGAACCTACAGCTGAATATGTGAGGACCAAACAAAAAAAAAAGTAATCTCCTTTCACACAAGAAATTTTTCCAAACAACATAGCCGAAAAAAAAAAGAGATTTATGGAAGGTACTCACTACTCAACCAATGTAAAAAAGAAGCTTACCAAAGGATATAAATGATCAGCATAGTGGTTCAAACTGGAGGCATGTGCAAAAACACTAATGCAAATGTATCATGGTTCACTTTGGAAAACGAAATGTATATATTAGTAGGACGGAGGGAGTATGAGAAACATTTTGCTTTCTCCAACTTTGTACAGTATATAAACAAATACTCCATCCGTTCACATTAATAGTACGATTTAATTTTTCAAATCAAAACACCAAATTGGAATACTAAAGTGGAAAAGGAGTAATTCCAATCGCATAAAGTGAATGGACCTAGAAACGAGAGCAGTATTTCAATTCGCAATTGCAATAGCCAAAAAGAAAAAGTATGTTGGCAACGGATAGCCTCAACACAAAAATGAACTCAAATATAAGCAAATCAAATCAGAAACAATATGCATATTTTGGACTTAAGCATCAAATTTTTCAGAAATCAACTGAATTTGCGTTCTATATGGTGTGACCCCTACAAAACTAGTCAAAGAAGACCTTTTTTTGGGTAAATATCAAAGAAGAAGACTTATCACACAAAAATGTGGTAGCACCTGCATAGTAAGGAATGGGTGTGAAAATCCTGCTTTCCGGAGAGAATCCACCAGCGTCTGAGGCAGCCCCAAGTTGCCCGCATCGATATTGACCCCTGGAGCAGACCCCTCAGTTTCTTCGGTCACAACCGAATTGAGGGTCACAACAGCGGACGGAAGGAAAAGGGAAGTAGACCTCAATTCCCTGCCAGTACCAGTACCACTGCCACTTGCAAGAAGGAAAGGGCAAGTTTCCAAAGGTTTGATGGGGAGCAGTGGAAGGAGATGGACTTTTTTGGAGAGTTCGACGCAGGAGGCCAAGTAAGGAGAAGAGACACCGAGGATGGACGACGCCATGGCTAGGGCTCGACCATAGAAGACACTCAGAATGCACAACCGCCGGGTGGAGCTGAGAGAGCAGCGTGTGAGTTTGTGTGGTTGGCGATACAGGCATCCACGCCTCTCAGGTCAGGAAGGATGACAGCGAGGCCGCTCAACTGCGCGAGCTTGCCTCGCACCACACTAATATCTATGGCCTCCTTTCTACTAATGTTTTTGTTTTTTTCTTTTTGGAAAAGGCTTTCCTTTTCGTCCAAAAAAATTTGAGGATTTGGTATCATCATGGAGAATATATATTTGGATACCTTGGCAGTCGCTTGCACCTTCTATGCAGAAGAAAATTGAATGTTTAGAGAGCATCATATTTTCTTCATTTAACCCGACACTCAATCAAATGTTCTCTTCCGAAACATGTGAATAAATTGGAACAGTAAAGTTTTAAGGTTCTTTGAGTGAAAAAAGGACATTTGACGGGGTTAAGGGGTAATTTCGTTCCTGAATTAGAGGTTAGATTCACACTAACTTGGGCTGTCTTAGCGCGAATTTTGGTTTGGGCTTAGGTAATTCCGCGTTTATTGTAGATTATGGGTCAAGCTGAATCCTTGAATCCCATCGCGAGGAGAGCAATGGGCGAATGAGGCTTTTTTCCTTCTTCCTAATTTACGCAACCCCCTCTTCCCCTCCCCATCTCATGTGTTTTCTTACGCTCCTAATTCCACTCTCGAATTGAATTAAACTAACCAAATTCAGATCTGAGGGTAATTTTTCTCATAGAACCTGTCTTTTTTAGAAGTGAATTCACTTCTAAAACTGGGCATGGATGTTCACTATGATTGAGTTGCTATAGACAAGAACTGTGGAAAGGCGCTGTTCGAGAGCATGTCGGAGCGCTGATCCATGCGATATGCCTCGATGCCCCAAGCTTTCAAGGCTCTCCGTTCTTGGCCAAAGAGATAATTCGATGAAGTGCTTGGAAGCAGGGGAAGGGGAAGGAGGTTATGGTATGAACCTTCGCTTCTGGTTTTGATATTGAAGCTGATACTTGTAAGTAAATATGGGTTCTTGTCCCATTTTACTTGTCTTGATTTAGAGGAGTCGGCTCTCTCGTGCAAGTGTAGGCATGTGGAGTAGTTAGGCTTCCGTGGGCCCGGTCCACACTAAATTGGAAGAGACACTGTAATCATCACCGATCCGGAAATCACTTATTTGGAATTAGCTATTTTGGTACGACCAAAATGGAATTGTCAAATAAGAGTCACCATCTTGGAAAACAGTTGAGCAATTTCGGGAAACCGAAAAGGCATGATTTTGTAACTGATTTTCGCCCCTTTTAAGGCCAATAGAGGGGACGCCCTCAATGCCAAGTAAAAGGGCGACTTTTGGTTGAAATCGATTTGGTTTTGGTGATCTTGATTTCGTTGGGCGAAAAAGCTAATTCGGGGAATCTAGCTTTTCACAACGTTCTACACTCGATCAGTGAGGGATTTGGTGTTCTCGGACATATTCTAATCCGTGGAGTGATTCGTAGGCACAAAGGCCGAAGGTTAGTGATTCCAATTTGATAATCTTTGAGCTTTATTTGTTGATTTAAGGAAAAACCCAATTTTTGAGAACCCACATCAAACGGATAAAAATCCTAAATTCGCTTCCGTTGCGGCTCGATTACCCATCAGTGGTATCAGAGCCTTGATTCCGTGGTGGTGTGAGGGTTCCAAGAAATTTGTGGGAATTTTCCTCGCGGTTTTTGCCGACTGAAAATCACGATTTTTACAGTCGCGATCGATCGGTGTCAAGAGCGATCGATCGCACGGAAGTAAAATCGGAGAAGACGACTGGTCACGATCTATTCGGCTTCGATCGGCATCGATCGCCATCGTTCGGCATCGTTCGGCTTCGATCGGCATCGATCGCCATCGTTCGGCATCGTTCGGCTTCGATCGGCATCGATCGCCATCGTTCGGCATCGATCGGCGTCGATCGTTGATTTGCTTTGAAAGAGGGAAACTATCGATCGGCACGAATTGCGATCGATCGTATCTACTGGAAGTTGAGCAAAATTGACAACGAAAAGCTGCGATCGATCGGGTATTTGACACGATCGATCGGCGGGATAAAATTTGAAAAACTAATTAATATTGAAGCAGTATTTGTGCCACTTGATTATATAATTGTTGATAGTTAATTAGTGATTCAAACTGTGCTGTTTTTACACTAATTGTCCTGTTCCATTGATCGAAGATTTTTATCTTCAATTTGATTGGAATACTTGCTTGATTTCATAAAAGTTGCAATGGCTTCCCGAATGGTCTCCAGTGAGTTGGCAAAGACTGAAAAGTTGAATGCCACTAATTTTGTTACCTGGAAGAGGCGCATCCGTCACATTCTGTTCCTTGACGACTTGGGTCATGTGCTAGACCAAGTTGTTGAACCTACGGGTGAACAGAGTACTACTGCTCAAAAGAGAGAGTACGAGAAGTTCCGGATGGAGGATGCACGTGCAAGGACCACGATGCTTACCTTTATGGAGCCTACCATGGAGTTGCTTTTTGAGAAGCACAAAACGGCCAAAGAAATGTATGAGGCCATTGAGAGGAGGTATGGAGAGCATACTGAGGCACACATCAGGTTGCTCCACACTCGCTATACCAACATGAGGATGGAGGAGGGCAAGAATGTGCTTGAGCACATAAATGCCATGACTATTATTGCTAGTGAGTTGGAGATGCTTGGAGATCCAATTTCATTGGGGGTCCAAGTGTCTATGATACTCACTAGCCTCCCTCCATCATGGGAAGCAGTTGTGGTGGCGTTGAACCTGAGTGATAAAAAACTCACTCTCGATGACCTTACTGCCAAGCTGGGCTTGGAGCAGGAAAGGAGAGAGCATATGAGGGCCTCTAATGTATCTGCCAACCTTGCTCACCATGTTGGCTCTAAGAAAGGTGGGTCCTATGCAGGCACTTCAAAGAAGAACTTCAAGAGGAAAGGAAAGAAGCCTCAATTCCAGGGAGGAGACAAGGCCAAAAACAAGAAGAAGGGAGCCTGCTTTACTTGTGGCCAGATGGGTCACTTTAGCAGGAACTGTCCTAATGGCTCCCAGGGCAACGAGAAAAAGAAACAGCAGGGTGGAGGAAAGGACATAGTTTGTATGATTTCTGAGGCACTGATTGTGAACACTAACACTAGAGGTTGGTGGCTTGACTCGGCTGCAACCCGTCATGTGGCTATGGCAAAGGAGTTTTTTGCTGAGATGAAAGAGATTAGTCCCGGAGAGCACAAGATCTACATGGGGAATAACACCTATTGTGACGTGCTGGGGATTGGCTCTATTCGTGTTCCTCTCTTAGGAGGAAACACTCTGGTCCTCACAGATGTCTTGTATGCACCTACTATTCGTAGGAATCTGATTTCAATCCCTCTTCTGACTCAAAAGGGATTTGAAGTCAGGTTCAAGGGTGGCAAGGGAACTGTGGGGCAGAAGAATAATATTTTATTTACTGCTTCTTTAGTTGATGGTTTATTCAAACTTGATGTATCCAATGACTTTGCTAATAATGAAATGATTGATTCTGAGTATGTTGCTTGTGTTACTGTTGATAATGCATTGTTGTGGCATTTACGCCTTTGTCATGTGAATGCGATAAAATTACACCGAATGTCGGGTAGTGGGTTACTACCTAGAATAAGTGATAATTTGCGCATGTGTGAGGATTGCCTATCTGGCAAAATGACTAGGCTACCCTTTCCGAAAGGGCAACGAGCAATTGACCTTTTAGAGGTCATTCACTCAGATATTTGTGGGCCTATAAACGTCAAGACTCAAAGGGGTATGATGTATTTCATTACATTTATAGATGACTATTCAAGATATGGTTATGTGTACTTGTTATCGAGAAAGTCCGATGCCTTAGAAAAATTCAAGGAATTTAAGGCTGAGGTTGAGAACCAATTAGGACGGAAGATCAAAGTTCTGAGAACAGACAGAGGTGGTGAGTACACATCTGATTTGTTCAAGGACTATTGTACAAACCAAGGAATAGTGCATCAGTATACTTTACCGTATACCCCTCAGCAGAATGGAGTCGCTGAAAGACGTAATAGGACATTGATGGACATGGTAAGGTCCATGTTAAACCACTCTGAACTAGGAACGCAGTTTTGGGGTGAAGCACTAGACACCGCTGTCTATGTACTAAATCGGATACCTTCTAAGTCGATCAAATTGACCCCATATGAGTTATGGACGGGAAGACGTCCAAACTTTTCGAACTTGAGAGTGTGGGGGTCAAAGGCCCATGTAAGGGTACCTGATCAACTAAGAACTAAGTTGGATCCCAAGACCATAAAATGTAATTTTATAGGTTATTGTGACCATTCGAAAGGGTATCGATTTGTAGTACACCATGATGATGGGACAGTGGGGGTTATAGAGTCTAGAGATGCTTATTTTCTTGAACAAGATATAGACCTTAAAACTCCTAGTCAGAAAGTGGAACTCTTTGAAATTGAGAAAGAGAAAGTTACTGTCACTAGTAATGAACAAGTGATAGGTAACACATCCAATGAGGATGTTGAAACTCGAGCATCAAGAGAGCGTAGACCTTCGATTTTGTTGAAGGATTACTATGCCATGCTTGGTGAAGATGAGATATCGATAGATGAACCTGTACTTAGTGATCCAGTCACATTTGAGCAGGCGATGTGTAGTCCAGATTCCAAGGAATGGCGGAAGGCTGTTCAAGAGGAAATGGATTCAATCTTGAAGAACAAAGTTTGGGAGATTGTTGACTTACCAGACGAACGGAAACCCATTGGGTGTAAGTGGATCTTCAAGAAGAAGCTCAAAGCCGATGGATCAATAGAGAAGTACAAAGCTAGACTTGTGGCGAAAGGTTTCACACAAGTAGAGGGCATAGACTTCAAGGAGACTTATTCTCCTGTGTCCAGGTTCATCTCGATCCGATGTTTGTTGGCAATTGTGTCATACTTAGATTTAGAGTTGCACCAGATGGATGTAAAGACTGCCTTCCTAAATGGTGATTCAGAGGAGGAGATTTACATGGAACAACCCGAGGGGTTTGTTGTTTCCGGAGAGGAAACTAAAGTGTGCAAGCTTATTAAATCATTGTATGGACTGAAACAGTCACCAAGACAATGGTATTTCACTTTTCACAAGGTGATAAGTGAATATGGCTTTGTGGCCAATGACTATGACCATTGTGTATACTCCTTTAGAGATGGGAGTAGATTTATGATATTGTCACTATATGTAGATGACATATTATTAATGGGGAATGACACTAGTATGATTCTCAGTCTTAAAGAATGGCTCAAGACCCAATTTGAAATGAAAGATATGGGTGAAGCATCTTACATCCTCGGGATGAAGATTGAGAGAGATAGAAAAGCGAGGAGGCTAAGTATATCTCAAGAATCGTACATTGAGAGTGTATTGAAACGCTTTGACGTAATTGGTTGGAAGACCATAGATTCGCCCATTTATAAAGGGACAGTTTTGTCTGAAAGAATGGCACCTGCATCAGACGAGGAACGTCTGAAGATGCAATCTGTGCCATATGCGCAGGCTATTGGCAGCTTGATGTATGCCATGAACTGCACTCGACCTGATTTGGCTTTTGTAGTAAGCCTTGTGAGTCGATATCAGGCTAACCCAGGTATGCAACACTGGCAAGCTATAAAGCGGGTGTTCAGATACTTTCTGGGTACCAAGGATATGAAACTCACATATCAGGCTGAGAACCTGTCATTGGAAGGCTATAGTGATTCAGACTATGCCGGGTGTAAGGATGACAGAAAATCCACTGCCGGTTATGTTTTTATGCTTGGTGGCGGCGCCGTGGCATGGGCTAGTAAGAAGCAGAAATGCGTTACTAAGTCCACGATGGAAGCTGAGTTTGTTGCATGCAGTTTAGCAGCTTCCGAGGCAGTTTGGATTAAAGAGTTTCTAGCTGGGTTACAGCTAGAACAGTGGACTGATGCTCCTGTCCAAATTTATTGTGATAATTTGGCAACTGTGTCGACACTCCGTAATGGGGAGATCAGTTCAAGAGCTAAGCACATAGAGGTGCATTACTTTTATGTGTTTGACATGCTACAACGGGGAAAGTTGACGGTGAATCATCTTCCTACGGTTGAGATGTTAGCTGATCCGTTAACGAAGGCCTTAACGACGGATCTATTTGTAAAACATGTTCATAGTTTTGGATTACGATAGGACTAGTGCACGAGTCACTGTGGATCGCAAATATGAACAAAGAACCCATAGTGGGGGATGTAAGTAAATATGGGTTCTTGTCCCATTTTACTTGTCTTGATTTAGAGGAGTCGGCTCTCTCGTGCAAGTGTAGGCATGTGGAGTAGTTAGGCTTCCGTGGGCCCGGTCCACACTAAATTGGAAGAGACACTGTAATCATCACCGATCCGGAAATCACTTATTTGGAATTAGCTATTTTGGTACGACCAAAATGGAATTGTCAAATAAGAGTCACCATCTTGGAAAACAGTTGAGCAATTTCGGGAAACCGAAAAGGCATGATTTTGTAACTAATTTTCGCCCCTTTTAAGGCCAATAGAGGGGACGCCCTCAATGCCAAGTAAAAGGGCAACTTTTGGTTGAAATCGATTTGGTTTTGGTGATCTTGATTTCGTTGGGTGAAAAAGCTAATTCGGGGAATCTAGCTTTTCACAACGTTCTACACTCGATCGGTGAGGGATTTGGTGTTCTCGGACATATTCTAATCCGTGGAGTGATTCGTAGGCACAAAGGCCGAAGGTTAGTGATTCCAATTTGATAATCTTTAAGCTTTATTTGTTGATTTAAGGAAAAACCCAATTTTTGAGAACCCACATCAAATGGATAAAAATCCTAAATTCGCTTCCGTTGCGGCTCGATTACCCATCAATACTGCTGTCTGCAGTTTTTCTCCTCAAAGGTAGGAGTTTCCTTCTCCCCGAGTGTGGGAGTTTTTTGCGATTTGCAGGGTGCTGTGGCAGGAGCGAAGGCTCTCATGGCAGATTTTCCTCGTGATGTGCTGGGCAACATGCAGAGGTTCTCTTTAACCGAGGCAGAGTGGGAGGAAATTGAGATTCCGGATGATGGGAGGGCCAAGGTGTTGGAGGAATGTGCCAACAGACTTGTCGGGAAGTTCATCACGGACAAGTTCTTCAACCGGAGGGCTGTCTGCTATTCGTTTTCTATGGGAGATGAATGAAGGATTGCGAATTGAGGACATTAGTGACAATGTTTTCCATTTCAAATTCTCAGCAGAAAGAGATATGACAAAGGTTTTGTCAAAAGCACTGTGGTGTCTTGATAATTGCCTACTAGCTCTATGAAAATGGGAAATTGGTATGACGGCGAAGAATATTGAATTCTCGTCACCAACTTTTTGGGTCCAGGATTGGGAAATTCCGATGGACATGAATTACAATGAAGTTGGAGAAAATGCAGGGAATAGTATTGGCAAATTCTTGGGACTTGATAATCGAGTTCAATTTCAAGACCAAAAAAGATTCCTCCGAGTTCGAGTTGAAGTACCGTTGTCTACTCCTTTGCGTAGAGGTGTTTTTCTTAGAACCTCCGACGGGGATGGATGACAGGAATGGTGCTTTTACAAGTACGAGAGACTACCAAGTTTTTGTCACTACTGCAGTTTGATTGGTCACGACCGGAAGAGATGCAAAGTGAAAATCCAAGATTCGAAGAATGGAAACATGAAACCTCTCAAATATGGAGATTGGATGAGAGGGGTCATTTCTAATGGGAGGCGCGGCTTCATCGACTTTGATCGATATGGTGGCAAGCAGTTAGAAGATGAGGTTTGTACGGGCAGAGGCTCTTTTTTGGAGTCAAGGAGTAGGGGCTCACATCAGTGCCTCTCCCGCCTAGTTCTTTATTAAATGTGTCTAGTGGTAGGCTGGCCGGAGAGATGCCGTCGGAGAGGTCCATTGTCGTTGAGGAAGAAGACACCCTAATAAGGAAGGTAGCCAATGTTTCTAATCATGGCGTAGAGGATCCTGGATCCATTCCAAGTTTGAGTTTCTCTATTGATAATGGTAAGACATTGAATGAGAAAAAATAAAGGAGGAATGATTTAGAAGTTACTAAAAGAGTTTCAAATTTAAATTTGAACTACATGGAGGCCCGGGATGGAAATAGCTATGTAAGTATGAATAGTTAACAAGGGACCCAAAATGGGCCCAAAAGCCAGTCATCTTTTGGTTTGAGTGGGTCCAGGAGTCCTAATGCAAAAAATGAAGCTCATACAAAAAATAGAGGACTTGATCAACTCGACCAAGACCATGGGCTGGATAAAGAAAGGTTGAAGGCTACTGCTACAAAGCCCAATGTGTTAGGATTTATTTTGTACTTCATAATAAATCATCATAATGACAAAACTTCAATCTCATAATATAATAAAATATTATAAACCTTAGTTATAGAAAACATACCTTGAGCCATAGAAGAAATCTAAGCCTCAATAAGGAAATCAGTTTCTCTCTCTTAGCCTTTTCTGTTTCACAGAGAATGCTTAAGTTGATGGAAATTAAACCTCTGTTATTCTTTTATAGGCAGAGAGAGGACCGTTCCTGATAGTGTTATATATGTGTTTATTATCAGGACTGTAACTATCCAAGATAAATACTCTTAATTATACGTTCCATCAACGTATATATCATAAACGTTATCTTTTCATGTTGACCCGTTTACGTAGCACGTGGGCCACATTAAGTGAGATATTAAAATATCTTACATTCTCCCACTTGGCCCATGTGACAGAATTTATCTTCCAAAACATAATGCGCATATCATAAAGATAAATTCTTCTACATTGGTCATATCATAGTATCATTATTAAGTATAGACTAATACAGATCATAGCGGTTCCATATCATTAAATCGACATAGTTCCTTCTATGTACTACAATATTAGTTTTGTACTTAATATAATCTATAAGTGAAAAAGATCAATAATGGTCCATTTTAATGTCTCTGTTAGAGACTAAAATCCTGTCAAACATTTATGTATATACCAATGGTATTAAAACAGGATATCATAAGTATCATAAACAATATATAAATGAGGTCAAAGTGTCAAACACATTAATTATCATAAACTCATTAAAACTTTACAATAATGCCCATCCTTTCGACATATCTAGTAAATGTCTTTAGAGGCAATCCTTTAGTCATCGGATCCGCAATTATTAGATTGGTGCTAATATGTTCAATTGACACTTTTTGTTTCTAAATTTCTTCTTTAACGGCAAGGTATTTTAATTTCATATGTTTAGCACCCTTGGAATACTTGTCGTTTTTGGAGAAGAAGACTGCTGCAGAATTATCACAGTAAATTTTCAGCGACTTGGCAATACTGTCGACTATTCCAAGTCCTGAAATAAAGTTCCGCAACCATAATCCATGAATTGTGGCCTCAAAGCATGCCACAAATTCAGCTTCCATAGTGGATGCGGCAATGATAGACTGCTTTGCACTTTTCCATGAAATTGTTCCTCCAGCAAGTAGGAACAAGTAGCCAAATGTGGATTTTCTTGTATCAACACATCCAGCAAAATCTGAATCTGAATATCTAATCACCTCAAGATGATCAAATCTCCTATAAGTGAGCAAGTAATCTTTCGTTCCTTGCAAGTATCTCAATACTTTCTTTGCAACTTTCCAGTGATCCATTCCAGGATTACTTTGATATCGGCCAAGCATTCCAACAGGAAAACTAATGTCTGGCCTCGTACAAGTCTGGGCATACATTAAGCTCCCAACAATTGATGCATAAGGAATTTCTTCCATTTGTTTGCGTACCAATTCATTCTGTGGGCATTGCATAATGCTGAATTTATCTCCTTTCTGAATTGGAACAACACTTGATGAACACTTTTCTATTTTAAATCTCTCTAGAACTTTATCGATATATGCTTTCTAAGACAACCCTAACAATCCTTGTGTTCTATCCCGGAATATTTCTATTCCAATCACATAAGTTGCCTCCCCATATCCTTCATTTCAAATTTCTTAGAGCGAAATTTCTTGGTCTTATATAATAAGCCAATATTATTAGTAGCAAGTAAGATGTCATCAACATACAAAATCAAAAATATAAACTTGCTCCCACTGATCTTCAGGTATATACACCAATCAACAGTATTTTCCTTAAAACCAAAAGAAGTAATGGTATCATTGAACTTAAGATACCATTGGCGGGAAGCTTGTTTAAGTCCGTATATTGATTTCTTAAGTTTACGCACCATATGTTCTTTTCCTTCAATGGAAAAACCTTCAGGTTGATCCATATAAACTTCTTCCTCTAAATTCCCATTCAGAAAGGCAGTTTTCACATCCATTTGATGTAACTCCAAGTCATAATGAGCTACCAAAGCTATAATAATTCTAAAAGAGTCTTTCTTAGATACAGGTGAGAAAGTCTCCTTATAGTCAATACTATATTTCTGAGTAAAGCCTTTGGCAACAAGTCTGGCCTTGTATCGTTCTATATTGCCATTTGAGTCACGTTTGGTCTTAAAGACCCATTTACACCCAACTCTTTTACTACTTCCAGGCAATTCAACAAGGTCCCAAACATCATTCTGTTCCATTGATTTTAACTCATCTTTCATGGCATCTACCCATTCAGTAGAATTAACATTTTTTATGGCTTGTGAAAATGAAGCTGGATCTTCATCAATTCCCAAGTCAAATTTTGACTCTTGTAGATATACCAGATAATCATCAGAAATAACAGACCTTCTTTGTCTTTGAGACCTTCTTAATGCTATTTCTTGTGGTTCTTCTATTGTAGGTTCATTATCGTTATTGTGAGTAATCTGATAATTTATTTGTTGTTCTTGTCCATTGTTCAACGGTTCAATAATTGGATGAACAACAACTTTAGAAGAAGTTAACGGTAAAGGAACTTGTACCCTAACTTCTTGAATTTCCACTTTTCGTAGTTCCTGACTCCCACTAACTTCACCATTCTCAATGAACTTAGCATTTCCAGTTTCAACAATTTTTGTACTATGGTTAGGACAATAAAATTTATACACTTTAGACTTTTCTGGATAACCAATGAAGAAACCACTGGTTGTTCTTGAATCCAATTTCTTTTCTTGTGGATTATAGATTCTTACTTCTGCTGGGCAACCCCAAACATGCAGGTGCCTTAAACTGGGCTTCCTTCCAGTCCACAGTTTAAAAGGAGTCTTAGGAACTGCCTTACTAGGAACCCTGTTTAATAAATACATGGCAGTTTTCAATGCATGCATCCACAATGATATGGGTAAAGACATATTGCTTATCATACTCCTAACCATGTCCAATAAGGTACGATTACGCCTTTCTGCTACACCATTTTGTTGTGGTGTACCGGGCATAGTGTATTGAGTACATATGCCACGCTTTTCAAGGAATTTAGCAAATGGACCTGGGCATTGCCCGGTTTCATTATACTTTTCATAAAATTCACCACCTCTATCAGACCTGACGATTTTTACCTTTCTGTCTAATTGTCTCTCAACTTCAATAATAAATACCTCGAGAGTATTTATCGATTGAAATTTTTCATGCAACAAATAGACATAACCATAACGTGAAAAATCATCAATAAAAGTGATAAAATATTTTTCTCCACTAAAAAATGAAACATCAAAAGGTCCACATATATCAGTGTGTATTATTTCAAGGAGTTGTGTGCTCCTTGTGGCTCATTTATTTGTGTGTTTTGTTTGTTTTCCTTTAATACAATCCACACAAACACCAAGATCGGTAAAATCCAAGTATGGGAGGATTTCATTCTTTACCAACCTTTTTAATCTTTCTTTTGAAACATGACCCAGACGTTTATGCCACAAGTAAGCTGAACTTTCATTGACTAGACCACGTTTAGTTCCAACATTATGATGCAGGGTTAAAAGAGTCTCAACAAAAAGATCATCAAGTTTCAATTTGTATAAACCATCACAAAGATTACCAAAACCAATGAAATGATTTTTCTTAAGCAAACTGAAACATCCATTCCCAAATTTAAAAGAGTATCCAGCGGAATCAAGTTTAGACAAAGAAACTAAATTACGAGAAATAGAAGGTACGTAAAGAGTTTGACATAAATCTAAGTGATGTCCTGTGTCTAAAATCAAACGATAAGTTCCAATAGCTTCAACTGAAGCTTTGACACGATTCCCCATAAAAACAAATTTTTCATTTGGATTTGTGGTTTGGGTCGTAAGAAATCCCTGCATCGTATTTGAAACATGAGTGGTACAGCCAGAATCAAGCCACCAAGTATTATAAGGAACTTCAGCTAAATTTGATTTGAAACATACGAAAACACTAGGCTCACCTTTCTTTTCGAACCATGCCTTACGTTTCAGGCAATCTTTCTGAAAGTGTCCAAGTTTCTTGCAGAAATAACACTTATCATTTTTATGTTCCTTTTTCTGGATTTGAGCAGATGACTAATTCACTTTCAACGGTCCTTGCTTGCCCTTTCCATGCTTCTTTCCGGCTTTCTTTCTAGCTCCTTGGTTACTTACGAAATGAATAGTATGAGTTCCTTGACTCTTAAGCCTGTTTCCTCCTGAACAAGTATACTGTGAAGTTCATTCACATTCCATTTATCTTTCATGGTGTTGTAATTCATTTGGAACGGACCATATTCAGGAGGAAGTGAGTTTATAATAAATTGCGCGAGGATATTCTCATCCACATTCATTCCTAGAGACTTAAGTCTTGCTGCAATATTTATCATTTCAATGACATGCTCATGCATGCTACGAGAGCTATCGTACTTCATGGTGGTTAAGGTAGCCATTAATGTCCCAGCAAGTGACTTATCAGCAGTTTGGGAGCGCTCTTTCACAAATTTCAGAAATTCTTTAGCACTATCAGTTTTGGGAAGAGCAGACTTTATGTTGTTTGCTGCACTCATTCGCATAAACATTAAGCTTAGTCTGTTTGATCTTTCCCAAGCATCATGGAAAGTCTTTTCTTCATCACTGCTAGTATCAGTAATAGCAGTAGGTTTCTCAGTTTGAAGTGACAAATCAAGATCCAAAACACCTAAGTGAAATTGGATTTGTTCACTCCAATCAGAGAGATTAAGCCCATTAAACAATGAAACAGACGAAGCATGCGAATGAAGAGAAACAGGGACGGGTACTGCAAGAATAATATAATGCTCATATATTAACGCTTTGAGTTGTAACTTAAACACATAATACAGATTTAGACACTTAATTCAAATAAAATAATAAGTGTATACCGATGTTCTCCTTTGGGTGATACAACGACATACCATGATAAACATAATGATGCTTATAAATTTACTGTAATTTAGTAATTTAATAACTCCCGCTTAAATCAATTTGCTATCTTTGGATATACAAAACTAATCTAATGAAATATATTAATTACCACTTTCATATTCATAAATTATAAGGACAACTGATCAACCTTTGGGCAATCCCTAAATGTCTTATAATTATGAATTTTTAATTACCCATAATATTCTATAAGATCATTTCAATTCTAAGCATCACAAACTTATAAGTAATGAAATTATCAATTATACAATTCAAAATTACGTGACCTTATGGTTCAACCACTTTGGTGATTAACAAGCCAACATAAGGTAAATTTAAATTGTATAATGTCAATAATAATCATCATCATCATCATAATATATCAATAATGATATGGGTTTAACTTGTCCTTATTGGCATTAACTTAAAATATAAGATTAAGCCATAATATGCTTAAAATAATGGGCTGAACCGTAATTTATTAATTAGATCAAACCATAACTTTAATATCAGCCCAAACCCGTATTTAAGGGCTGAACCGAAATTAATATTAGACCGAACCAAAATTATTAATATTAGTCGGGCCGGTCCGATCGGTTCAGATCTTGGTTTGTTTGTTTGTTTGTTTGTTTTTGCTTTGCTTCATAAGGGTCATCTCCTTTAGGAGATGACCTAATGTCTTTTACAGCAGCAGGCGGCGGCAGCCATGGGCGCCACCGCCGTCGCCGCCTTAGTCCTCCTTTCTGGTCCCCACGGTGATTCTCGCTGGAGCACTGGCGACTACTGATCTACACATGAAATATGTATTTTATTATCTCCTAAACTTATGTTTCTGCTAGTGTTTGATTAGAATAACTACTACTTTAATATAGTTTTTGGTTTTTGTAGGAAACAAAAGTAATACACAGAAATGAGGTGAAAAGTAACTCGAATGGTTAAATCATCATAACTTTGTGTACAAATATCAGATTGGACTGATTCAAGCTGCATTTAAAGTTCAAGAAGTAAGCTTTCCAACGCCACCAACCACGCACAATTTGGAGTTCAGAACAGAAAGTTATAGCCATTTGAATTTCATGAATAGTAACAACGATCGATCGGCTATCAATGTGATCGATCGCCTCAGCCGCAAAACAGTATTATTGAAGGAAACGATCGATCGGCAACAAAAAGATCGATTGTATCTACTGGAATTTTTGATCCGCGCAAGACAGTAATTACGATCGATCAGTATCATATGGCGTCGATCGGCAAAGCTATCAATCGGAGGAAAATAATGAAGGAATTGCGATCGATCGGATAACGAACGATCTTCAATACGGAGTGATCGATCGCCGTCTACGAAAAACCGAAATAAGACCTATTTCGACTTGGATTTGGAAGGGGACTTCGTGGTTTCTCTTCACTCTTATAAATAGGCCTTGTGGGAGAACGTTTTGGGCATTCTACCTTGGAGAACCAGAGCTTCATTGGAGGCTAGAGAGGAGGAAGAGAAGAGGTCTTTTGGAGCAAAGAAGAAGAAAGATTCATGACGATGGATCTACATAAACAGGCTTTTCTTTTCTCCCTTTCTATGTGTAACTAAATTCCTTGTTAAGGCTTGATGAAGCCTTAGATGTGTATTGCTACTTTTGATAGTTTAATTTTATAAAGTTGATTATGATTCATGCTTAATGCGATTTCATGAGTATTCTTTTGAGTGTTTGATCATAAACTTGATTGATTATGAATGGAATTAGATATTGTGATTGATTTTATGCCCGATCAAGGATAAGATTGATTGCATTATAATAGAGTTGTGATTGATTCTATGCCCGATCAAGGATAGTATTGATTATACAATAGTGGATGAACTTTCATGTCCAATCAAGAACGTTAGTGAGTTCATTAGTAATTCGTGTGTCAGATCAAGAACACGAATTACCACATCATATCAATGTATGCTTAATAATAATTGAGAATAGTAATTGCATGTCTAGTGGTGGATTCATTGCCTTGATAATTCTCTGCATTGATTAAAACTCAGCTTAGTAGTTAAAGTTCATAGCTTTATTTAGATTAAACAAAAACTGCAGCTTTATTCCATTGAATTTGGTAAAAGATTAATCCATCCCTGAGGTTCGACAACCCTTTAATACTCACCATAGTACAATTGCCTTGTGCACTTGCAAGGGTTTTAATTTTAAATGATCAACTCCACAAGGAGGAACTCGACAGCGCCAGGCTCGTCATCGGCTGTGACGGCGATCGGGACGTGCAATGGTGATGGCAACAGCACTAAGGGCGACGGCCATGGACTTCGCCGTCGAGGAGCGATACTATGGCGGCCGAAAGGGCCACCCTTTCTACTTTTCTGCAAGGGCGGCGATCGCGATGGCATCAAGGGCGGCGGCCATGGACGCCGCCGCCATGGGGATCCACTATGGCGGCAATGCCGTTGGCGGCCAAAAGGTAATTTTTTTTATACTGTCATGGCATCGGCCATGGATGCCGACGCCGTCGCCGATGAGTGACATCATGGCAGCCGAAAGGGCCGCCCTTTATTCTTTTACGGCAAGGCCGGTGACGGCCAAAAGCCTTTTTTTTTATCATACGCCAACGACTAGCTTGTGCCACCAGCGTGCTAACGGCTGGTGGTCCGACCAGTTGCTACACCGCCGGCAATTAGTCTGCGTAGGGGTCAGTCATGGCTGCGGTGGAAAGAGCAAATATAGATCTTCCACTGCCACGACATAGACATGTGCCAACAGTCAACATCCGGTTGAACTTTTATGTTGCCAGCGATACGTCCGGTGACGCACCGGCGAGTCTTTAGCGGAAGCGTATAATGTACCAGAATCAAACGTGCTCTGATACCAATTGTTAGGATTTATTTTGTACTTCATAATAAATCATCATAATGATAAAACTTCAATCTCATAATATAATAAAATATTATAAACCTTAGTTATAGAAAACATACCTTGAGCCATAGAAGAAATCCAAGCCTCAATAAGGAAATCAATTTCTCTCTCTTAGCCTTTTCTGTTTCACAGAGAATGCTTAAGTTGATGGAAATTAAACCTCTCTTATTCTTTGATAGTGTTATATATGTGTTTATTATCAGGACTCTAACTGTCCAAGATAAATACTCTTAATTATACGTTCCATCAACATAAATATCAGAAACGTTATCTTTTCGTGTTGACCCGTTTACGTGGCACGTGGGCCACATTAAGTGAGATATTAAAATATCTTACACAATGAACACCACTACATGTGAATGGGAGGATGTTCGCCATGGACGATGACGGCCAGAAGGATGGGGACTTCCTCATGGAGGTTCCGGTGGTTTTTCAAAGTAAGAAGGCTTCGGGTGGATCTGGCAAGGTGGAACGAGGCGAGAGGGGAAATTTTAAGCAGGCTTCGTCAATGTCAAGATCTCAAAAACATAGCTTTCACTCCAAAAATGAAGGTGCCGCTGGAAAGCACAAGGTTGATGGTCGGAGCAATCACGGTCGGTCTTTTTACAGGCCTGCATATAAGAATCAAATAGTGATTTTTGAACCTTTGGGGTCTAAGAGACGGGCTGCATATTTGGACATAGGAAACCATTTTGGGGGTGTTGGTGGGGGGAGTCGTGGGAAAAAGGCGTTCAAGGTGGGGTAAGGGTGTTGTTTTGGAGGCGGAGGAAGTTGAAGGAAAAAGTAAGAGGAGAGAGTTAGTTGAGGGGGAGGGTGTTATGGGCGGAGTTGACCTGTCAGAGTTGGAGGGCCAAAGAATGGAGAGGGCGACGGAGAATAATGAGGTGCATTTCAACATGGAGGAGCCAAAGAGTCAGGAATGTGCTTTGAGTGGGGCCCAGGAAATTTTTGTGATGGGGAAGTTGTTGATGATAGTGTTGTGAAGGCTATGATTGGGGTGAGTGCGGCCCATTGTGAGGAGATGAAGGGGAAAGTAGGGAAGGGTGAGTGTTGTGAAAATGGTGACAACTTTCATGCTACTCAATAGGTACCTAGCCCGAGGGTGGATGATGCGATTGCTGGAAATGGTGTTACTATTATTCGATCGACGAAGGTTGTTATTCAGCCCCGCCATGAAAAATGAATTGCTTATTTTGGAACTGCCAGGGCTTGGGGAATCCTTGGACAATTCAATGTCTCCTAGACATGGTCAAGGAGAGAAACCCCATGGTGGTCTTCCTATCTGAGACCAGGCTGGATGTAAGGACCCTAACCTTTGAACCGGTTTATTTTAATATTAGTCATTGGTTAATCGAGTGGTTTAAGTGATTTTCGATTTACCTCGGTTATTTTCAAAAATAAATGAATTTACAATGGTTTTTAATCAAAACTGATTTCACAACAATGAGTTTCAAGTGATTTTAGACCAAACCTGCATTTTTCGAATTTTTTCAAATTTTTCACTAATTTTTTAAAAATTAGGGTTTGACGGGACCCCGGCAGGCCCCTCCTTCGAAATTAGGTTTTTGTGACCAAAATGCCCCAGACATTATAAAAAATCATTACAAAAATTTTCAGAATTTTCTGGACTTAATTTTAGATTAAAATTACCAAATTATCCAATTTTAGCCAAAAACCTTATTTTTACCCCAAACTTTAATTAGGGCTACCCCAAATTTTTCTATAAAAGGAAAGTGCTGTGCCCTTTCCCAATTTGGGAAAAAAGCTTGGCTGGGAGAATTAGGAGCCTCTTTTCCCTTGCTTAAAGAGGAAGGGATTAAAGGTATTTAGTCTAATTTTTGTTATTTTCTTTAAAAATATTTTAATCATTTCTTAATCTTGATTCATTCAATGTTTTAATCAATTTTGAAAGCATAAAAATTACTGTTTTATACTTATCTACTAAGCCTAATCTTCAAAATCATATGTCTATGTTTTTAAAAGGCCCTAGATCTAAGGTTTAGCATTTGTTTTTCAAAGCTTAATAATGATTAATAGAGTATTAATATAAAATTATTTTGTTTGAAAGGTATTCAAGGTGGTTTAAGGTTTCTCTCATCAAATCAAGGTAATAAGTTTTTTAATCTCAGTTTTACGTAGTGAATGATTTGTTTTAATAGTTTTTACTTGAATGGGTGTTCTTGTTCAGGGCTTTAATGGTGGGTTTAATAAATGCTAATCTTTTGCTATGATTTCTTAGGGTTTCATCTTAGAATGATATGTGGATATGTTCTGGAATATTTGATGGATTTTTATTAATGTTTGAAGCATGTATTAAGCTTTCAAGATGTGTTAATGGAGTCTCGGTTTTTGAAATTTTGAAAATGGGAGAGATGACCCGCGATCATTTTCTCAGTTTTGATTTACAGTCCAATTTTCAAATGAGTATAACGTTTTACTCCAAACTCCGAATTGAGCGTGGTTGGTGGCGTTGGAAAGCTGATTTCTTAAAATTTAAAATGAACTTTGAATCAATCCAATCTGCTATCTTTGTATGAAGTTATGAAGATTTAAATATTAGAGTTACTTTTTACCCCATTATTGCATCTTACTCTTGTTTCCCTATAAAAACCAAAAACTACATTAAAGTACCCCTAATTCTAATCAAACACCAACATAAACATAGGTTAAATGGCTTATGAAATGCATCATTCATGTATAGATCATATTTCTTATGAGTAATTAAGGTGATCATATTATGGTTTATTGTATGGTAAAAGAGCATACTTGTAGGAGTAAGCCTTCAACTCTACATGGATGGATTAAGCTAAGTAGGGTATGTGATATTGTTGCACATGTTGATATTGAAATTATATCATGGTGAAATCCTTGTGAATAAGCATGTTTCCAGCAAAGTTATGATATTGTGAACTATGAGATGTGCTCTTTTATGTCAAGTATGGTTTTATTGAGAATTGTGATTTGACATGGGATTTAAGAATGCATTTAATGTCTTATGAGGTTATGTCAAAGCATATTGCCATGTGATTAGAATGTGCATGAACACACACATATTTGGGAGTTTATCATGATATTATAGTTGATATATGCTTTGATTATGATGCATGAGGGGATGGATTGGGAGCATGTTCCATGTGTTGGAACTCACGTAGGATTGCTCACGGATGTACCATGATAGCATGCATCATGTATCGGACTTCATGGATAAAGTTTTATCGTTGTTTAAACGGAATTGATCGATTGTATGTAATGTGTGAGATTGTATGCCGGATTATTCGATCGATGGATTAATCGAAACTTAGTTAGTCCGAAAGGACATGTTTTCGATTTTGTTCCCTCCTGGAACAGGTTCACTCCCCAGGTTGAGTTTCGATTGAGATATATGGGAGGCGAGTTGTGTACTTGCCTTGCGAAGATTATTGAGATGTCAAAAACTGGACACTGAGCACCCGGGTGGTATGCTTTTGTGCACCAGCTAGCACATGTTCTAGTTTCTCTTCGTGAGATTCGGGCTCTCCCCCACCGCAGGAGACTACCCAGGGCGAACACACCTGCTCTAGTTTCTCTTCGTGAGATTCGGGCATCCTTGGCCAGGATTGTCCAGGGCGAGCAGCACTTGGGATTGATAACCCCCTTGTTCCTGTGTAGGAACTGAACCATGATACCCCTTCGTGGCCTTGATTGTGTCCCGCTTTAGTGGCAGATTGTGTTACTTCTTGATAGAGGCATTCACCATTGTGATGATACATGCTTATTGCGATGTTATGCATGTTTATACCATGTGTTGGTTATTTTGGACATGCAGGGTGAATTTACGAGATATGAATGCATGATTATACCATGTGTTGGTTATTTTGGATATGCAGGGTGAATTTACGAGATATGAATGCATGATTATACCATGTGTTGGTTACTTTGGATAAGCAGGGTGAATTTATGAGATATGAATGCCTAATTAGATGGAAGTATGTGGATGAGATATCATGTTGCAGGATTATGTGTTATGAATGCATAATATGGGAGTTTGTGAATGAGATGTGGTTATATAGTTTTATGTGTTATACATGCATGAGTAGATAATGGGATAATCATGTCGATTATGGATTTTCAGCTATGATATGATGCCTTGTGATTTCTGATTATTGTCAATTATACAAAACCATTACTGAGTTTTATACTCACCCCTCTTTTCTTGTTTTGTTTTGGGGCTGCGTGGTGCGATATGCAGACGGACAGGATCCTCTATTTGAGGAGCAATCGTAGAGAGAGCGGGATTGGGCGTGGATGCCTTAGACTTGATTAGTTTATCTTTTGGAGTTGTTATATTTGGTATGTTGAGACTTGTGGGGAATTACTTTTTTTAAAACCCTTGCGATTTGAGCCCGGTACGTTGGCTCAAATTTGTATTTTGTGGGTTTAATGACTTGTCAATCTACTTTGAGTTAGACTCTACATTTATTCCTCTTATTTACTCTTGCTCAAAACTATTTATGCGTAACTCTGTTAGTGAGACCGCCCGTAAGAGGGGCATAAGTCTTCCGCTATATCTCTTAACGTTGCCCCCGTGTGCCGGTTCGACTCTTGGACCGTTTTTGGTTTGAATCGGGCGGTGCCCTAGCGTTACACTGGATGTGCATCGTATGGCAAGAGTAAAGAGGCGGTTACAGTTTGAGTGTGGATTTGCAGTCTCAAATGATGGTGGAGGGGGCGGAATTGCTTTATTATGGCACAAGGATATTCAGTTGAGCATAAGGAACTATTCCAATTTCCATATTAATTGTGAATTAGAGAAGAGAACAACTTTATTTGGCATTTGGTAGGTATTTATGGTCATCCTGATTCTAGTATCAAATGCAGAACTTGGACTCGAATGAAAGAACTGAAGCACCAATGTGATCTTCCTTGGATTTATGGTGGTGATTTCAATGAGATTACAGACACTGATGAGAAGGAAGGGGGATTGCAGAAACCTGAACGACAGCTACAGGATTTTAAAGAGCTATTGCAGTTATGTGGATTGATGGATTTGGGGTTTAATGGTCCTATCTTCACTTGGAACAATGGTCGTGATGGCGGAGCCCGGGTTAGACAGAGCCATGGATAATCAGATGGAGAAGGAATCTCATGTAAAGAAGCCTTTCTGGTTTGAAGCTATGTAGATGCGGGATAGAGGATATTTGGAGACGGTGAAGGATTCTTGGAAGGTGGATGACAATGGTTGTGAGCCTGAAGAGCTATGCCAAAAATTAAGAAAGTGTGGCCAACAACTTTCTAGATGGAACAAGGAAAAGTTTGGATGTGTTCCACAACTGATTAAGCAGGTGAAAAGGGAGTTGGAGGCTATGGATATGGGTAACAATGAGGATGACAACCTTAGATACAGAGAATTAAGGCAGTATCTCAATGAGCTTTTTGAAAGGGAGGAAATCTTATGGAAACAATGGTCCAAAGCTTTATGGCTTAAGGAGGGTGACAAAAATACTTGGTTCTTCCATGCAAGAGCCTCTGAGAGGCGCCATTTCAACCAGATTCAAGGCTTGAGAGACCTGATGGGGAGTGGGTCAAGGATAGGAAAGAAGTTGTGGAAGTTGTTTCTAACTACTTTCACAATATTTTTTCTTCTTCTAATCCATCTTTGGCAGATATGAGCCTAGTTGTGAATACAGTGCCAAGAAAGGTGGATGAGAACATGAATAGAGAGCTTTTAGCTAACTTCTCTGAAGAGGAGGTTAATGTGGCTCTTAGCCAAATGGACCCTTCTAAAGCTCTTGGGGAAGATGGTATGCCCGTTTTGTTTTATAAGAGATGTTGGGAAATAGTGGGAGTTGATGTTTGTGATGCAGTTCTTAAGTGTTTGAGAATGAGAGCTTATTTTCGGGGTATGCAAAAGACTCGGATTGTTCTTATTCCAAAAGTGCGTCAAGCAAGATCACAGACTTATAGACCAATTAGCATATGCCAAGTGGTTTACAAGATAGCATCCAAGGTGTTGGCAAACAGGTTGAAGAGGATTCTTCCAAGTATTATCTCAAAGACTCAGAGTGCTTTTGTTCCTGGGAGGCAAATAACAGATAATGTGATAATTGCTTGTGAGACGCTTCATTCTATGAGGAGTAGAACCAAAGGAAAGATGGGGAAAATTGCAATAAAATTTGAAATGAGTAAGGCCTATGATAGAGTTGAAAGGTTTTTTTTGGAAGCAATCATGAGGAAGTTTGGTTTCCACGATGATTAGACCAGAAGAGTGATGGCTTGTGTATCTTTTGTGGATTACGATGTTATGGTCAATGGGCAGCCAACTGTTCATGTCACTCCACATCGGGGTTTGAGACAAGGTGATCCTCTCTTCCCTTATTTATTTCTTTTATGTGGAGAAGGTTTCACTGGCCTCCTTAATAAGGCAGTTATGGATGATGACATTACAGGGATTGAGGCGGCTAGAAGTGGACCCAAGATTTCCCACTTATTTTTGCGAACGATAGTCTTGTATTTTGTAAGGCATCGATTGAAGAATGTGAGAAGGTGAAAAACATTTTGTGGATCTATGAGAGGGCATCGGGGCAGCTTGTGAATTTGGAAAAAATCGGGCTTTATTTTAGCAGAAACACTTCAAGAGAAGTTAGAGATAATATCATAAATTTGCTTGGAGTGGAGGAGGGTAGGAGTTTTGACAAATATTTAGGCCTTCCATCTTGGATTGGGAAGGAAAAAATAAGTACTTTCAAGGGGCTTAAACAGAAAGTTTGGAAAAAGGTGGTAGGGTGGAAGGAGAAAATGCTGTCTCAAGCCGGAAAGGAAGTTCTTATCAAATCGGTAGCTCAATCCATACCCACTTATGCGATGAGCTGTTTTAAACTCCCTGATACTATCTGTGATGAGATCAGGAGGTTAGTTAGTTCATTTTGGTGGGGTGATAAATGGAAAGACAAAAAAAATTCATTGGTTGAGTTGGGACAAGCTTTGTAGTCCCAAGGGAGAAGGAGGTCTTGGATTTTGGGATTTGAAGGCTTTCAACATTACCCTCCTTGCAAAACAAGGATGGCGTATTATTTCTAACCCTCGTTCTCTTTGCTCGCAGGTTTTGAAGGTTGAATATTTTTCCAATGGAGACTTCCTTAGAGCACCTAAGGCAAAATGCATCATTTGTTTGGCGTAGTATTCTTTTGGGCCGAGACTTGTTGGCTCAAGGTATTGGTTGGAGAATTGGAGATGGCTCATCAATCCGGGTGTGGAAGGATAGGTGGACCCCTTTCGATGGTGCTCACAAGGTGTGGACTTGTAGAGGTATGCATCATGAAGATATGAGGGTAGAGGAGCTTCTTGAAAAAGGACCCTTATGGTTGGCATGAGGATGTAGTAAGAAGTATTTTCTTTCCAATGGAGGCGGATGAAATTTTAAGTATTCCTTTGTGTGAGACTATGTTGGTAGATGAAGTAGGGTGGGTGGCAAATAAAAAAGGTCATTTATCGGTTAAGTGTGCATATCTCCTTGCACTTAAGCTTCAACAAGATGGCCTAGATGTCAGTTGCTCAAGTGGACATGCAAAGAATAAACTTTGGAACTTGATTTGGACGATGAAACTTCCGGCAAAAATAAAACATTTTGCATGGAGATCTTGCAACAATATCTTGCCTACTAAGGAAAATTTGACTAAAAGAACTGTAGTGAAAAAACCAAAATGTGATCAATGTGGGACTGTTGTGGAGAATGTCATTCATGCTCTTTAGATTTGCTCAGAGGTGAAGGATGGTTGGGTGGACGAGCAATGGTATAAAGCCATAGATTTTTCTTCAATCTCCAACCCAATGGATGTAGCAGACTTCATAAAAAATGAGTATGGAAGGAGGGAGTTGGAAACAACTTGAGTGATATCATGGGCTTTATGGTTCAATAGAAATGCAAGACGAGGGGGAGACAAATGGAAATCTGCTAGTAAGGCTCGGTCTTGGGCCTTTGAGTATTTTGAAATGGTTACAAAACCTTATAGAATTGCTATACCAGATGATTTGGCTTGTGCTAGGACTGTTTGGTGTCCACCCAATGAAGATGAACTTAAAGTGAATTTTGATGGATTTGTTTTTTACCAGGAAGGTAAATCAGGTATTGATGTTTGCATTAGAAATCACCTGGGGGAGATCATAGAATGTAAGTGTTTCACAGAGGGTCAATTTCATGCTGAAGAGGTTGAACTGTTAGCGGCAATTAGAGCTGTTGATTTTGCAGCGCAGCATACATCCGGCAAAGTTACTTTCAAATGTGATTGTCTAGAAGTTATTAATCAGCTCAGAAACAGAGAAGAAGGGCATTCAGTTCTTGGCAATTTGGTAAAAAAATGCTCTATAGTCTCTTGACAAATTCGAATAAGTTTCTTTTCTTCCTGTTCGTAGGGGGGCCAACTCTTTAGCACATTGTCTAGCTAGACATGCGTGAAAGTTGCCCAGCCCGGAGGCTTGGAGTGGACGGGTTCCGTCGTTTGCACAACTGGCTTAGAGTGTAGATCGATCGTGTTTAATGTAGTATAAACTTGTATTGATCTTACTTCATCATGAAATGAATAAAAAAATCATAAATTAAACAACCCTTAATTTGATTTGAAAGTGGATTCACAAATTAAACAACCCTTACAAAATTAGATATTGTAAATCTCCTTAGAGAAAGTCATTTGTTTAAAAAAGGGCACGATGTCCAAATGTATCAAAATAGCCAACAATTTTTGTAGCGAAAAAAATCCTACATTTCAAATCAAATTTTTAATGCTTACCTCATTCAAAATTTCATACACTAACTGTCCATTGTGGTAGAGCCTTCTATTATTAAGGATATGGAGCCTGATCAGTGAGAAAATGGTGAATTGGCCAATGTGCGATCAATTGGGAAACCACCAGGTTTCGTCCACAAAAGAGCCAAACATTCACTACTGGTTATATGGAATTGCTAGGGGCTAAGGATTTTGGTGGAACCATCTTTTAAACGCAATGACAATACTTGAAAAGTTTTTGCAATTTTTTTTTATTTTGCTTAAATGCCGCTTCACTGCATATACAAATTAATTTTTTTTGCAATAATTTGGCAATTTTAAAAATTTTAGTGCTTTTGTCTATGTGAAATTTTCATATCACCGGGGAGAATTGCAGAATTTTATTTGTCTAGTCTTTTAAAAACTATCGCACATAACTAAAATGCTTTGCAGACCAAAACGCATAACCGAAGAGATATCATGGTTGTTAATCGTGTGCTCAGCAGTTTATCATGTACTTACTTGTAAGACCTCGAGTGGCAGTATCAATTATCAAAAGCCCTCTCCCCCCGTTGCCCCTTCGTTCCGTCACCGACCTCATTCCTCCTCTCCATGCTCCCAAATGGAGTCAAAGATGAGGAAGTAAGAAGAAGAAAAGATTAGTAAAGGCATACCATATGCTCCTACTTTGCAAGTTCTTCATCCCCCTTAGATGTGGTCTCATATACTTTAGGACATCCTTATAGAGAAAAAAGGAAAAGAAAATAAAGGACAACACACAAAGAATGGGTGAAAATACAGAAGAATGGACGGAGATATAGTCTTTTGAAGTTTACCTAACTATCACGTCTTCGAATACACTATTGGCAGACCTACGTGTAAGGGATGGGGGTCAGATGATCCCCATGGGTGTGTACTTTCACCTGAGGTTGGACATTTAAAGTGGGTCAAAGTGGCTAGAAGATGGCTTAATTCCATCACGTGACCCCATCTCAAAATGACCTGACCTTCTACCTAAAAATCCTGGGTCCGCCGAAAAATATACAGATTTATTATGAATCATGTATTCGAAATGCGATAGGAAGGCAAACTTAAAAAATCTATGGCCTTCATTTCTTCTCTTTTTTCACCCATGTTATTTGCTTTGTTGTTTATTTTTCTCTTCTTTCTCCTTATATATCGTACAATTCTTGAGATAACATCCAGGAGGGTTACGAATTTTCAAAATGGGAGCATGTGATGAAGTGGGTACTATTTCCACTTCATTTCTTCTTGCTTTTCATTTTTTTTCTTCCTCGGGAGAGAACTTTGAAGAAGCTCTATGGTCTGTTTGAACATATGACGACATTGCTTATTATAATACACAATAGCTTTGAGGAGAAAGAAGACGAAGAAGAAGAAGAAAAAGAACAATAGCATAAGAAGAGGAAGAAGTCGCGAGGTCGTTTTTGTGTGAAGGGTATTTTGCTTAGAAAGCAGGTCATGTGGGATTGTGAAAATGAATATAGACAAAAAGGAATATCTCACTATTCTCCTCGGGTGTGTTTGGGAGGCCGCTGTTTTATACCCGCTTTAGCACAAAATCGTGTTTGAGGAAGATATTGTACAGGCATTACCATATGGATCACACGCTTTAACTTTGTTATAACAAAAATAATTTTGTCCAAAACTCGCTTTTTATAAAAGTAAAAGTGGTTGCCAACCGCACCCTTAGCGTTTTTTTACCAAAATTTTGCTGAAGAAAATGGAGAACAAAAGCCTAATCTTGAGAACAGTTTGGTGAATTAAGTGCTGGCAGCCTGGCACCTGGATGTTACGAGAATGTTCAGTCAATTAGTTCCTTCTTGCCATATCTACACTGCTGGAGATTGAAGGAATGAATGAAAGAACTTAGGAAGCAAAATCTAGTGAGATCTAGTCACAGGAATGGCAAAATATCCAACCATTTTCTTGGATAAGTAATAATGGAAGCATTTTATTATTTATCTACGGAAGAAATCATCACAAAGCACAATGTTACTCATCCCCAATATCAACCTAATATAACGAAGTGTTCACACTATGCTTCTTCCCATTGATCAAATTGAAGCTGCATCCCTTAGTAAGCAGAAAAGGCCGTCCTTAGTACGCTGGTTGTACCCACTTCCATGTCCAAACAGAAGCCAGCTGCTCTGATGAGTATAGCATCCGCCATTGAAGGAACTTGAAGCAGAAGAGCATGGAGGAAGGCATTAAGGGGCGAAGGGAGTACTTTAAGCAGGCAGTTCCCAGATCGTTTCGACATGATAGGTGAACAACAAGCCTAACAGAAGAGGTTTATCATCGTCATCATCATATGTCTCCTTCCAGCTGAATAACAATTACGAGAAAAATGAAAAAGCCATTCTAACTAAAACAGTTGTATATACAGGCCTAAAATAACATGCAAAAATCATCCTACATATAACCATGAAGAAAAAATAATCCTTCAGTTGCAGCACACAAGCTTTAGAAACAGATACTGCAGCCAGTACCTCTAGGCCCCAAATTTGCTTCACTGTAAAAGTCAAAAGATAGTCGATCTAGCCTTCCGCAGCTTGCATCAAGAGAAGCCTAGTTCACAGCGATTACATAAACAAAAAGAAGTGAGGCCAGTAATAAATACATTAAGCAAAAACAGATCCTTTAGACAAGACAGGTGAACAACAAACCTAGCAAAGGAGGTTTGTATCATCACCTTAATATCTTCTTTCAACTGGCATCTAAACTGAGTAGAAAATGCAAATGTTCTCCTAACTATAACCGTGAAGGAAAAAGTAACCTCCAGCCGTATGATACATGACAAAAAACACACTTCGCAGATAATACTTCTAGAACCCAAGTTTGCTTAAAGGCAGTTGACCCTGCCTTCTGCACCTTGCATTAAGAGAAGCCTAGTTTACAGCAGTTGCATAAACAAAATGCTCTAACATACTAAAAGAAAGAGTTTAAAAACAAATAAAAAGAAGTTAAGACAAAGCACATAAGTTGAAATTCCTAGTTACCACAACTGATATGCCTGAGAGCCCCATTCCTGTTATAGACATCTATGTGGCAGACTGAAAATAAGTGGCCCTTTGAATTTACACCAAATGGGTTGCATATTCTAAGATCGTTCCTAATTGTCCACCTAAGACTGACTAAATCCTAGGCTTTACAACTACCAACTTGTTGGTCCTAGATAGTCATCCTTCCTCATCATAATCCTCATCATCTTCATCCACTCTTCTGTTAAGATGAGCAAGATGTAGTGGATCTACCACCATATTATCTGACCAGCCTGGATACTCCTCATGTTTCATCTCAGTTCCTGGAGCAGGTGTACTGCTCGCCACAGTGGTGTCTGCAATTTCATTCAAGTCTACATTCAGGTCAAAGTTCCTTACTGCAGAACCTGCAGTACCACCAAATGCAGTTTCCTTCACTTCCTTGACTTCAGATCCATCGTTGAGTTTTTCAATGTCAAAACTTAATTTGTCATAGTGGTGTGGTGAGATGTCTGGATCCTCTTCACATTTTTCATAATGAAAATTTTCCTTCTCGTTTGGTGGTCGACCCCTGCCACGACCCCTCCCTCGACCACGACCCCGAACTCTTCCGCCAGTGGTATGACCAGCTTCATGCTGAAATATTTCCAGCTCAGTTAGCAAACAAAAAAAAACAATGGATTACTGCAAACATGCTATCCAACTATAAGGCATCATTATTGACACTTGGCAATAAATCCTTAAAAAGGCAGCAAAAAATTAGTCCTCACAGTTCTGCTTCTCTTTGACTCCTCATCGCTGTCATCATCGTCATTAACTGCCTTCCTGAAGAGATGATATATATGTTATCCTACCAAAGATTCAGCATAATCTTGTTCTTAGTTGTAGGAAATAGTATCTTCTCATGAAGTAAGTCAACACACTAACCTTCGTCTGGCAATGGACCTATCATCACCAGCAGCATCAGAAGCACCAATGTTTGGAACCTTGCTTACAATTTCCCTCAGAAAGTCAAAGACGTTAAAGCTCTGGACACATTGTTTTCTGTGCAAGCAACACATAAATGTCACACAAAACACACAAATATGCCATGAGAACAATTTAATAGATGTCGAAAGTGTAAAAGATTGTGTTAGAAGACTGAGGAAGGCTAGAATGACTCACAGAATAAGCAAATAAAAACTTTTAACTAGTACAGAATCGACAACAATATTAGAAAAAAAAATTTTAAAAAATAGGCACTACTAGAAACATAAAGCAAAGCAGCACCAGTACCACCAAAAAGAAAAGTTTCTTCACACAATGAAAATTTAAAAATGAAGCACGGGAAAAAGCAATTAATTCCCCTCACCTCTGTTTATAACTCTGTAATTAAAAATTCCAAAACAATTTAGCTTTAGCATGACAATACCAACCCAAACTGCTTACGACTAATCAGATTTTATTAACCACATAAAAGCATATATCAGTTCATTACTTACAAATGTAAAGAACTCATAGTCTTTGCTCCTCTTTGAAGAGTAATCTCATAGGTCCGATCACAAAGATCTTGAAGAAACAACTCTAGTGCTTTAGCTGGAAAAAAAAAGATTAAGCAATATATTATATGATCAGTGACACACACAGAAATAACTTTCAATAATATTTTAAAAACAGTTACACCTAAATCAAGCAGACTATAAATATATAATTAAGTTCCAATAAACAGAAGAATATTAAATATGAAGCTACTCACATACTAAAAGAGGCACAGCCATTGCGATTTTCCCAACATCTTCATCTGCTTGCATAATCTTCTTAATCCTTGACTGCCAAAAGAAAGTTATGCATCAGCATTCAGCAGCAATATTAACAAATAAAAGAACATACGAAGTGCATACATGTAAAGAAAATAAAACTCAATCAAAAGAAACAGACTAAAAGATAACATAATCGAAGAACCACAATGCAAACTTGACCTTTTTTTCTCAGTCTCGGACACTGCACTGCACCCATAACAATACCAAATTCTCCAAATATGATTGTTGCTGTCAGCTCATAAAAGGAAATACAAAGAGATGAACCATAATAAAGGCCGAAGGGTAGGCTTCACTGAACATATCTGTATGTATGCGAGTTTACATATACATACTAACACCACACTATGCTTCACAACTGGAATGCAGCAAATTTAAATAAATTCACTAAAAATCGCATACACAAATTTCCTACACTGATAAATACAAAATTGAACCATGTTTCATAAATATTTAGAGCATAGTGATTCCTGACAAGCACTTGTGATGTGCAACTAGCAGCAAATAGGCACCTAAAAATATCACCTCATATACTTAATTACATCACATGCCATCCCACTTGTGATGTCCTGTTAAAGAGAGAACTTATTTTAGGAGACTCTCCACAGAGGAGGTAGGAGCTGCGTTAAGGAAGATAAAGAAAGGCAAAACTTTAAGGCCCGATGAAATTCCTATCGAAGTATAGAAGGCACTAGGAGGTGTTGGCTTAACTTAGTTGACTAATTTGTTTAACAAGATTTTGAAGTCTAAGAGGATATCCAAAGTTGTATAAATTATAGAGAAGTATCCTCGTACCCTTGTATAAAAATAAAGGGGACATCCAAAGTTGTACAAATTATAGAGGTATAAAAGTTATGGGACATACTATGAAATTATGGGAGAAAGTAATAGAAAGACATTTGTGAAAAGAGAATTAATTTGGTTTCATGCCGGAGAGGTCAACAATGGAAACTATATTTTTATTGCGGCAGTTAGTAAAGAGGTACATGGATAGAAAACAAGATCTCTTTATGACCTTCATAGATTTGGAAAAAGCCTACGACAAAGCTGAGAGAGCTCATTTGGAGTGTTTTGAAAAAGAAGGGTATCATAAGAGGTTACATAGATATTATAAAGGATATGTATGAGAGGGTTGCGACTAGTGTATGAACTATTGGGGGGGGGGGGGGGTTACCAAGGAATTTTCTGTTACAGTAGGTCTTCATCAAGGGTTAGCCTTGAGTCCTTATCTTTTCGCTTTAATTATAGATGAGCTTACTAGATATTTACAAGATAGTATACCTTGGTGTATGCTTTTTGTAGATAATGTCATTTTAATTGATGAGAGTAAAGTAGGTTTGAATGTGAAACTGAAATTGTGGAGGGATGCCCTAGACTCTAAAGGTTTTAAAATAAGTAGGACTAAGACAGAGTGCTTAAAAATTATTTTTAAGGAAGGTAGAACTATAGGTAGAGCCTTAGTTGAAATAGATGGACAAGAAGTGTCAAGGTGTGATCAATTCCATTATTTAGGATCTATTATCTATAAAGAAGGGGATATTGATAGTGATGTAGTGCATAAGATTAATGCGGGGTGGGTAAAGTGGAGGGCAGCCTCGAGAGTGTTGTGTGATAAGCATGTTCCAAAAAGGCTTAAAGGCAAATTTTATAGGACAACCATTAGACCTGCAATACTCTATGAAGCAGAGTGTTAGGCACCAAAGAGAAGTCATATAAATAAGTTAAATATAACTGAGATGAGAATGTTAAGGTGGATGAGTGGGATAACTAGGAAAGATAGGATTAGAAATAAATATACTTGTGAGAGTTTAGGGGTAGCTCCTTTAGGGAGAAGCTGAGGGAATGCAGGTTGCGTTAGTATGGGCATATGCAAAGAAGACCAATAAATGCCCTTGTGAGAAGATTAGCAGTGATGCATGCAAACGAGGCTAAAAGAGGGAGAGGGAGACCTAAGAGAACTTGGATGGAGTTAATAAAAAAAGATTTGACTTTACTATCTCTTACAAAAGAGGTAGCCTAAAACAGGTCTGAATGGAGGAGTAAGATCCATGTCGCCGACCCCAAATAGTTGGGAAAATGCGCTATTTGATTATGATTATGATATACTAATTACATCACCCTGGCCAGCCCTTTTCCATTAATGACAAGCTTAAGCAGTGGCTAAAGAACAAAGGAGCACTTTTCTTAGCCCCCGTATCTATCAGTAGGAATATTAAATGCATAGAAGTGTTTAAAAACAATCAAAATTAGAATCTAACCTAAACAAAGTGAAAACCGTTGGGTATATGAAGAAATGCTACAAAGCAATATGGATAATGCACTCTCCTTGTGTACATGTATGCGCGTGTGGAAGCACAAGTCCATCCTATTTGCGAACTGTAATAATTTGGTCCTACCTAGACCCAAGCAGCCAAAACTTGCAAACAATCCAACCACATGCCATCCCACTGAGAGGACCTTAAAATGAAATACAGCTCCTCAAATTCCAATATGAAAAAAAAAGTATAGAGATAAAATTCACGCCAAAGATAAAATCTTAATTATATCATGTTAACCACTTGCATTCAACTATGATGTTTAAAACCAAATAGTTTACACGGGAAATATCATAAGTCAAAGGAACCTTTAAGGATCATTAGATGATGCATCCTTCCATTTATATGTACATAATTGTTGTATTTGGGTCAGAAGTTGGTCTTCCACAACAAAATACCAAGGAAAAATGTACACAAAATCATGTAAGGGAATGTCAAAAGATGCAACTATCAAGATAGTAGGAAGTCTTAAATTCCTAAAAAAAATTCAGAATATAATTGTCAATATCAGGACCCAGGGGAAAGCTATTGGAGGCCCACTGAGCTCCTATCTGACATATTACTTAAACTGTTCATTTTGTAATTCCCATCTACATAAGATAGCTTTAGTCAGCCTTGAAATTGCACCTGAAGTACATGTTTTCAACAGCGCTTCGCCATTTACATGGATTGTAAATAAACCATATAACTTTAAAAAAAAAGACATGATCAAAATAATGAGACACATTGTTGCAAGAAAAAATATGCAGTGATGATAATGTCTTAACAATATAGTTTGTCAAAACATCAAGTATTAGCACAGGGAACAGCGAAGCCATCACCTAATCTTCATAGAGCTAATTTTCACCTCCCCCATTGTGGCTAATTTCTTCAATAAAACTATCATATCGACCAGAGTCCAGACTTAACTTTACACGAAAAAGAAGCATAGAGAGTTTGTTCTTTTTTTTCCCCCACCTAAATCCAATCCTTCACAAACAATAATGAGCGACCACAACCAGAACCTATTGTATATTGAGCACTCAATTACTCATAGACATCTCCAACAATAATTACTGACCAAATCTAACAGTTGAAACTTCAAAAGTTATATGTCAAACCCTAATCTCATTATTTGCCACCAAAATGCAAACATTGAAGAAAACAAAAAGCATTGGTAAAGAAACCTCTCCAGCATCCCCAACAACACAACAGCAATTTACATATTTAACTCCATAAGCCTATGAATCCCTTACACGTTATTAACCATCGCAAATTCCAGAAATCAACCACCCCAACGCCTTTTATAGACCAAATTGAAACCAAAAGCTATTTTTAAAAAAATAAAGAAAAACTTTGAACCAGCAATAGTAATCTTTTGGACGGAAGAAGAAGAAGAAACGTACCGCAGGAAAACGGGTATCTAGCTTCTTCCTCATGCCTCACCAATCCTCCAAAAATCGCAATAAACAGCACAATGGAAACCCAGTTGGTATCTATCTATCTAGTTGAAAAACGGACTACATCCAAAAAGAAATCACAACTCTCGAGTTGTTAGTGTGTCACTCTCGCTCTCTCTCTGTTGTTACTTTGTTTGTTTTTCTTGCTTTGATGAAATCGCAGCTAGTCCGGGAAAAGAGAGAGAGCGAGATTAAATTTTACCGCATAGGTTTTGTTTGGGACTTCCAACTTCGGGAGATCGCAAACTCATGCCGGACGGCCAGCAAATTGTAATCGGTGGTGAGCAGGTACGCTACGCGCATCTAATAACTTCTCCGCCCGAGGAAAGCGAATCACGTCCCCCAAAGGATACACTTCAGAAGGGACACGTTATTTGACTAGGGCATCTCAAATCTCTCGGTTTGGGTTCCGCTGGTTCAGTTCCTTTACAGTAGGGAATAAAGCCGAACCAAACAAAGATTGTCTGTAAGCCGGCCTAACACATATATATATAGGGCTGTTCGTATCCGCGGGGCTGTCTGTGTCCGCGCCAAGGAGGAGCTATCCGAGGATCAAGGAGGGCGGCGGGGGCGGAGAGGAGAGAGGAGGGCCGTGGGGGTGGAGGCGGAGGAAAGAGGAGAGAGCAGGGCCGCGGGGATGGAGGAGGAGGAAGGAGGAGAGAGGGAGGCACCTGGCGGGGGTGGAAGAAGAGGAGGAAGAAGAAAAAACGATGCTTTTGTTTGTGTTCTTGTTCATTGGACAGCCAGACATAGACACGGACAAAAACATTGCAGACAGCATTTTAACAGACACGGCGACAGACAGCCCCTGTCCAAAGTTTGTCCGATTCGAGAACAGCCCTACACATACAGCAGCAACTAAGATCCCAAGCCCAAAGGCTTAGGAACTAAAGGGCCCATTGTTGGCATTCTACTGGTTAGCCGGTAAATTGTCCAAGGATTAATGCTATTCTGACGTAAAAAAAAAAGTACGCCACCAAGTTACTTCATCATTACAAAACTGTTGATCGGTGGAGTAAAAAATATGGGCCCCAATGAGCAACGAATTTTGATTGATGAATACAGTTTTAATAACTATAATTTTCTTTAATAAATACAAAAAATTTTAAATAAATTAAATTTTTCTTCAAAGGGAGAACCTTTTTTAACGTAAAAAAGATTTTTTTTTTCAAACCCTGCAGGGAAGTGAACCAAATGAATCCGAACTGCCTAAGCCCCAAAACTTTCCACCTATTGAAATTGGTCAGACTGACGGGCTCGGTCGGGTTAGGAAAATCATGGGCCCAGCCGGGTCCTCATTAGATGTCGCACAATCAAACATAATAATGAGCTAGCAGCAGCAGCCAGACCCCATAGCGACGCTTCGAAACCTGCATCCATCTAATGCAGATTGTGCATTGATATTAATGAGGTTCCAAGCAGCTAGCGTTGCTTGTGGAAGCATTCCATTTACTCTAAGCAAGGAATGTCGTATCGCATATCTAGGGGTGTTCACGGACACGGATGGACACGGACAACCATCCGTCCGTGTCCGTCCGTAATTAAAGAGGGTATTGTCCAGTCCGTCCGTGTCCGTAATTGTCCATTAAAAATATTGTCCGTGTCCGTCAATGTCCGTCCGTGGTTGTCCGTGGACGTCCACGGACAATAAGCTAATTTTTTTTATAATGTCCTGGGTGTTTAACTTGAAGACTTTACAGACCCCCATCTAAAAAAACATAAAGTCCACAGGCAATACATTGTGTAGTTCCACTCTTGCCATGGATTTCCATTCTCATGCATCTTTGGAAAGCGATAGAACTGGAAATAACATTTGAGGTTGAGATTGACTGAAAATCATATGGCAAGAAAGAAGAAAATAAAAGAACAAGGAGAGACAGCTACAGATCGCTAACCCATGTCAACCTCGAGTCCTTGCATCACAAAAAAAAAACAATTCTTGGTTTCCATGTCAACCTCGAGCCCTTGCATCACAAAAAAAAACAATTCTTGGTTTCCATGTCAACCTCAAGTCCTTGCATCACAGAAAAAACAATTCTTGGTTTCCAATTCCATGAGTGGACCAAATATCTGCAATACTCGGGCTACCTCCAATCAACATTCAACACGTGCAAAAGGGAAGAACGAACTTGCAAGGGGGAATTCCGTCAGAGCGGAGAAGAGCGCAAAAGCCCCCGCTTTGAAGGGTTGTGGCATGGCGGAGCAAGGGCAGGTAGGCTTTCCCCCTAAGCTTTGGCCTCCACGCCTGCAGAACAGGAGAGGTAAGGGGAAAGGCCTATGCTTTACAGAAGGTGAGGACTAGCAGGGCTAACCTATGGATGGCATGGCCTGCCGGAGGGCGGGTGCGGAGGTTGAGCCAGAGGGCCCGGGCCACATAAAAATAGGCCTCGATGAATCAGGCGAGGGAGGCAAAGAGGACGGAAAAGCCCACCACCAGGAGGAAGTTCTCCTCGCAGGTGGTGCTGCTCCTCGCCATCCACAGCCCTCCGTCGACAAAAAAAAGAAATTGGGGGTGGGGCGTACCTGAGGAGGAGCGTCGTTGTCGTCAGACCTGCCAGAGACGATAGAGTACACCGGAGAAGGGGACCATGACGGAGAAGGATTGGCGGAGAACCCGGTGGTGCTAGGGCACGGGGGGAAGGAGAAGGGATGGGTGGTGGGGGGGTTATGGGGTCACGGACACGGACGTCCGCGGACACGGACAATACATTGTCCGTGTCCGTAGTACCCTACTAGAACGGACATAATGCTCTCGTCCGTGTCCGGTCCGTAGTCCATACGGACCGTCCGTTAACTAGCGGACGGACACGGACACGTACGGACCAACGGACACGGACGTCCGTGAACACCCCTACATATCAGTAAAATATCAATCGATCAAAGACACAAAATATTGGAGATATATCAGAAATATTGTGTAAAAAAATATAGGTGCTCTAAAACTAGTTTTTACCATATATTTTTGCAATATAACTTCTAAAATGAATGATACTCATTTAGTCAAACATAAATTTTAAAATATGTATTAAAAATACATATATAATTCAAAATATGTGTTTACGTTTTAAACTAGTATCCTTCCACTTTGCATAGGATGGGAAATAAACATGATTTTTGAAAAAAAAAGTTTTTTTAAAACACCAATATATCATACCGAAACCACAATGTATTGTTTTACCCAAGGAATGTTATATCGGATATCAATAAAATATCGGTTGACCAAAGAGACAAAATATCGGAGATATTTTTAAAAAAAATATCGATGGTCTTAAACTAGTTTTTACCATATATTTTTCCAATATAACTTCTAAAATGAGTATATAACTTCTAAAATAAGTGATACTCATTTAGACAAGTATAAATTTTAAAATATGCATATATATATATATATATATATATATAATTCAAAATATGTATTTGCATTTTAAACCTGTATCCTTCAAGTTGGTATAGGATGGAAAACAAACGGGAATGTTGATTTTTTAAAAAAGTTTTCAAAAAAATGTTTGTTTTTAAAATATTGATATATCGGACCGAAACCGATATATAAGCGATATTTTAAAAAAAAATTAAAATTGATACTACAGTGTATCGTTTTACCGGTTGAAGGCCGATATCGATATATTGACGATATATACAACATTCCATGACTCTAAGTACTCAAGCAGCTACCATTCTCCACCACTTAATTAAATATATGTGAGATGAGATAGAGTTTATTTAGTCTTTTCAAATCAGTTTTTATTTTATTTAGCATCATATGTCATCGAATTGTTTCTCTCAAACAGGGGGCAGGAGCAATGAAAAATTATGTAAAACAGCCAAACAGCAATGCATTATTTCTCCTGAGAAGAAAAAGAAGGTAGCAAGAAACTCACCTAATAAAGGAACGGGCGTAGACAAACTATCGTGGAAAAAGGCCAATGAGGCATACCGCAGGAGAACATCTGAAATAATTTGGGAAGCGCCTCGTTCGCACTACGACTTATTGCAGGAGGATCACGTGGTCGACCCCTTGGAGAGTTTTGATCATATGCATTCTTCTCAATCGTACTCCTGGCAAGCAGACAAGTATCTACTTACCTTGTTTGTTAAAAAAAAAAGAGCCCTTCGATCTGAACAATATGCACTTGATGTCCATAACATATGCACTAATATGATTCACTATTTTGATTTGGTTCCACATCAATTGTAAAAGAGAAAAAAAATATAAACCTATTTTCATTTAAAAAGACGCCTTTCAAAGGCGTCATCCGGAAGGACGGCTTCTTCTTTTAAAAAAATTATTAAAAATGGGGTAGGCCAAGGCTGGGAGGAGTTGCGATATCATGGGGTGGAGCGGAAGGCCGGGCGAAGTTGGTAGGCCAGGGGCAGGGAGGAGCTAGGATATCAGGGGCGGCGTCAGGTGGCAGGGCGACGCTAGGACATTAGAGCCCAAGGTCGAGTTGGGATGTTGGGGCTCTTTTTTTCTACTATGCTGTCTTTATAAGGTGTCATCTTGAAGGACGTAACGATTTAAAAATAATTGAAGAATTTAAAAGAAAAAGAAAGCATCCTTCTAGATGACGCCTTTTAAAAAAATGTTAATGATATTTTTCAAAAATGGAAGGCGTCATTCTAGATTGCGCGATCTTTTTTAAAAGGAAGGCGTCATTTTCAAAGATATTTTTTTAATAATTTATTTTAAAAAATGAAGGAGTCCTTCCTGATGACGCCTTTGAAAGGGGTTTCTTCAAGTAACGCCGTTCAGTTTAGAGTTTAAAAAAATTCCCTTATTCAGAGCTCATATGACGGGATCAAGAATTAAAGTTTCTTCTTTCCTTGTCATGCCCCAAAATCCCTGACCTCGATCGGAGTGCGAAAGTCTTCGTCAATACCATCTTTGGTGAGGTAGGAACCATGGGACGCGACTTCGGATAGTCGAATCAACCAGTCAATTATATCATCTCAAAAGAATGTGCAATCGACAATACTAGGATCACTCAAGAACGTGGGAACTCATCATCAAATCAAAATAAAATATTGTATATGTATTAAAAGAATCCTACATAGTCTTTATTACAGCAATTCTCATAAATTGTCAATCAAAATAAAACATCAAAGCTATGGCACACAACGGCCAGAAATATCAAACTAAGCAAATAACTGAAAATTCTTTATTCATCTTCAAGTCTTCTACGCCTCCTTCCTGTCCTGCAATCGTCCTGAATCACTGATCTTTCACGCCTACATCAGAGGATGTATGAGTATTCCACAGAAATACCCAGTAGGATGCAAAAACCCACCAGAGACACAATAATAACGTGAAGAAAGGTTTACTCAATAGAAATAGGAAAATATAATATCCGAAGTACTGATCACAAGGTTTACTTCACCTGAACAGAAAGGTTAGTTAACAACAACAATCCCAACTCGCAAGTATAGGGAAAACATCAATAAGACTCCAAACAATCATATGTGTAAGGAGTTACAATTTTTGCTCGTTGAACTTATCACTCGCAAGTGACTAAAACATACCAGAACCACCCTAGGGGTTCTCTCTTTGGAACCCTGCCATGCGTCTAGGATGCTGGCCCCACCAGTGCTTACGGACACGATGGGCGGACACTGAAGACCTTCCATAATATTAACAGTCTAACGTACGTATAGTGCCTCCCTTCGGGCATAAATAATCGGAGACCTCGTAAGATCTAGCGATAGCTTTATTGAGCATACTATGAATCCACTTCAGAAAAAGCCTCGCAAGGTCTCTAGTGGATAAAACAATCATGTAACAATATGAGCAATATTTCAAAGGAATAGAGGTCGCAACACTCTAAGATCATAAGGTATCATTTACCGGAATAGACTCACTCTTTGGAGTATAATTAAATCATCAATAGGAATAGACTCACTCTCTGGAGTATAATTAAATCATCAATATCTCAATAGAATATGGTTTCTCGCAAGAACACAGCTAAGACTCCAATGTCTTGATCAATAGGTAAGTCGCCAAAAGAGTAATAATAGATCGCAATCATAATTCAAACAACATGCTTCATGTTTAGCATTATATAGGAACATCTCTGGAATTTAGATTCTACTATTTATGGTGCTGAATTCAAGATAGAAGAATGATTGGAATGGTTTGCTCTCCAACTGGAACTCAAACCGACACAAAGTTGTAAGTAGATAATAAGATTATAGGATATAATAACTTATCCATAATATTAATCTTTTACACCCACTAGTCTTACAGTAATAGTTCATATCATATATTACATCATATATTCGTGATACTTTAATAAGATTAAGTTATATCATTAAGTATTAATATGTTCTAGTGACTTAGACCTTAATTATAGTAAACTATTTTGTTGATAACAGCCCTCTTCCGACTGTCTTCACAGTCATCACAGTAGGAAACTAAGTCTGAAATTTTAACAGTAGATAGCCCTATGTGTCTAGTTTTCAACCCAATAAACAGTATATTTTTCTAATTTTTTTGTAATTAGTTATGAATTTTATATTGCATGTCATGACGGTAGTCTTAATCATACTTACTAATTTCGAATTAGTAACCTTTAATTATGATAATAGAACATTATTAACATTGAATACTCCCCTCCTAGGACTATTATAGGCCATTATATATTCTGGGATATAAGTATTACAAGCTTTTATACACCTTTCATTACATAACCCAATTTAAGATATTCCTCTTTGTATAATGAAGACTTTAATAAAAAAAATTAAAGACTTTATTGGGATCTCCTTCATCTCTCCAACAATTTACACTATCTCCTTCACCTTGGGCACTATCTTGTACTTGTCGGGGACAATTAAACCAGAATGTATACATAATCAAAATAGAAATTTCTGACATCTAAACTATCAAGAGATGAATAATGTCTAAAGCTATCATGCAAGCTTTAAAAGATATGTCACTCAAGGATTTCAATAATCATACTCATAATCATAATTAATATTGAATCTCTCAACAAATCAAGCATTCATATAATCTCTACTACTGAGATATAATCAAATAACTCATCATAGAATAGATGGAAAGAGTTTTAAAAGCAATTTAGTAGAAAAATCATCCTACACCCTTTGTAGAACGAAAAATTGTGTGTCCAACGTAGCTTCTCTTCTTCTCCACGCCACAAGACCTTCGCTCATCCGAATATGACGAGGTTTGAATGAAGAAGAAGGGTGAAAGGATTGCTGGAACAAGGGAGAAGGAGAGAAAAACAAGGCTGGGGTGTTCACAAACTCTCTAGTGTGATAAAACACAAGTTAGCCCTCTTATGGGTGTTTATGTAGACCTTATGCCTATACCAACTAGGACATTTTTTATTTAGGATTTTTTCCTAATTCAATCTATAAATCCTCTTATTAGAAGCTTCCCATGGGTAGAAGGGATGTCATAAACTTAATCCTCCTTGATTAGTTAGGATTTGATATCTATTTTAACTAGGTTTCTTAAAAACAACACTTTTCGGATTCAATCGTGTACCCCGGCGATCGATCGCATACCCCGATCTCATACCAAAATTCAAACTAGCATAACTTTTTACTCCGAACTTCGAATTGCGCACCGTCAGTGGCGTTGTAAAGCTCACTTCGAGTACTTAAAATAGCAAGAACAAGTATGAAAATTTTGTATTTTAGATCAATCAATTTTAGTAAGTATACTGAATTTTATTTTATTTTATTTTTTCCAGGTGTTACATTCCTAATCGGTAAATATTTTTTATTAAATATTATTTTAGTAAATTCTTTTTTTATTATGTTCCAACCTAAAATAATGATTTTATGACTTTTTTATTGGAGGATTTGAGCTTTTTACAAGGAGCTCTATAATTATTTTGTCTCATTTACGAAATAAATCAATATTTTTGCGTGAGCTATTAAAGATTTTTGGGTTTTTATTAACTTTTACAGTTGATTGTCACTTAAATATCTTGTTCACTCATCCCTAAAATTATAAAATAAAAAATCATTTTTCAATCCCAAGTTTGCACTTATAACATTTACAAGGTTCAAAGGCAAAAATGTGGTGCTACAATACAAAAAATATATTTAAAAATTATATAAATAATTTTTATTAGCCGTATGTCATATCCTAGTTTTTGGAAACATATCGTATCCCCGTATCTGTATCTTGTCATATCATGTTGCCGTATCTGTATCCATACTTCTAGGTCATAGAGTAGCAAAAAAGGATCCAGGCTCCAACCACTTCTGTTGCATTTGTGTAATGCGAGTTTGAAGATCATGTTGCTGACTTCAAAATGTTGGGAAAAAAGTGCCACTTTTTTTCTAGGCTACTTTTGAGCTTTTTACATATGACCTGGCGCCAACTCTGAGTTTCCCATATCACCCGGAATCTTTCTCTTTCTCCCATATGACCCGGAATCGGCACTTAGAGTACCGAAAATGTCATTCTTTTACGTTTTTAAGCCTTTTGTATCCCAAATGCTTCATTCTTCCCAAAATTAGTGATTTACGGGAGCATCAAGTTGGGGAAGAAGATATTCCGGCAAAGGTCCGTCCATATGATGCCCCCATAAATCACTAATTTTGGGAAGAATGAAGCATTTAGGATACAAAAGGCTTAAAAACGTAAAAGAATGGCATTTTCTGTACTCTAGGTGCCGATTCCGAGTCATATGGGAGAAAGAGAAAGATTCCGGGTGATATGGGAAACTCAGAGTTGGCGCCAGGTCATATGTAAAAAGCTCGCTACTTTTTTCTTGCCAAGAAAGCCAAAACATGGCTTGGAATTCTATTCCAAATACGTTACATAGGAGCCCACTATACATAAAGCACATACTGCTGAGGGAGGCCGAGGAGCCACTTCTGTTGCACTGGATCCATAGTAGACTGATTGATATTACTGAAGCAGGAAAGTAGACATAAGCCACCTTTATCATACCGGGAATGCAAATGCATTTCCCAAGGGATATATATATTCATAAGGTCGGCACAAAGCCAATTCATATAATCAAGGTGGAAGCCAACGGCAGATGGCGCACCACAAGGCACAGAGCAGAACGAACCTACTGTAGTAAAGGTCGTAGTAAAGGTAGAAGATCATGATAGGCCGGGACCTCAACCCACCCAATCGACGAGAGGATGGGGAGCGCTCACAACACTCTAGTAAGGACCTTGACTCCATCTTTCAAGGCGAGAGATAAGAGGCACGCCCATACGTAGAGCAAACTCCAAGCGCCAGGAAGTCATTACAAGCATTATTAGCTGTGCTCGGCCCCAGAAGAAGCACAGTGATGTAAATCCCCGCCATGACAATACCAAAACAATTAAAAGAAAAGGAGGGAAAGAAACACCACCGGCACTATGGAGGGGTAACGGGGCGGAGAAGGGAGGGAGCAAGAGATGAGGGGGGCATAAGGGAGATGGCAGTTATGTGAGTGAAGGAGGGGGTAGGCGAAATGGGAAGATAGAGAGGATGGAACCGGGAGAGAATGAAGACATAGAAGTAGCGGGGCCATGCTAATGTTGTTGAAGCCGAAGCATGTCTTGAGGGTGTTAAGTTGGCTGCTGCGTTGGATATTCCCAAATTAATTGTGGAAGGAGACTAAGTTAATCATTGGTATTCTAGATGAATCTGTCCATTCCATCCTTGCGTCGATTAGGCTAACTTTTCGGAAAATATGTAATCTGTTGAACCACTTTTCCTTTATTGCCTACCGTCATGTATTTAGGGAAGGCAATAGGTTGGCGGACAAACTTGCTCCTTCTGTTGTTTGTTTGAGCCCTGTTGCCTGGTCCGGTGTTCCTCCTTTGATCATTTCTGATCTAGTGGCAAAGGATCGGTTGGGCCGCTCTGTTGTGCATTAGTTGTTGTTTATATGTTTCTATTGAGCAAAAAAAATGATTGCCATGGAAGAACTTCAACTCCGGAAAAGCTTGAGCTGCAGCACGGGCTATCCGTTCTCTAAGAAAAATGGTGCTGCTTAGAATTAGTTGGGGTCTGAAAAGCCTTAACCAGAACCACTCCCTCCGTCCAATCAATTGAAAATGAGCCTCACAACAAAACAGGATTTTTGAGGGAGCAAAGTCAGCCATGCAGACAAAAGGCTTCATTGGACACAGTATATTAAGCTCTCTGGTTCAGCAACTCTTGCCGCTGGATTCAACCGCGCTACTTACCTTTGTGATTCCCTTCGATTTTGCATTCCTAATTCAAAATCTCAAACAGTGAAAACCATGAATGCAAGAGCCGCGGAACTTGCTTCTCAAAAACTAGAAAAAACGACTTTGCTACAGAATGGAAAAAATAATCTCAGCGGCAAGAGCCGTGGAACCACCTATAAGTTCAAAATCTTCCTCAGTGAACCAGAGGAAAAAATAATCTCATGTGTGACCGCCAAAACCTAGCAACCTTTTCCAATCATCCACACGAACTTGAAAAAGCCAGAACCACAATACATGGTACACGAGGGCATGTAAAAGCCATCCCTCTAATTTTGAAAACTCTCCAAAAAATCTTTCTTCGTCACAGTCAGTTTCATTGGTTAAAGGAAACATCCGCATCATCAGCACAGCAATTTACAAACTCATACTGACTAAAATGGTTCACTCTGAATTTCCACTCTCCTTTAACAGGATCATATGCCACAAATTCAGCACCCTGATCCTGAGCTTTCTTCATGAGCATCTCCTTGTACTTCTCCACCTTTGGTCCATCTGTGTACTGTTGTCCAGTCTTCTTGTTAAAGCATTTGATGTTGAGAAGAGTCACTTCTGCAGGTTTGTTGAGCCCCTGGCCAACTGGAGGCTTTTTGGACTCGTCCATGTATACAATGACCTCTTTGCTATTGAACTGGATAAGAGATTCAAGGTCTAGCCTCCGAACATCTGTCTCTCCAATGAACTTAATGCTTCCATGTCCATGACGGCCTACCACAAAATCTTTGACACGGCGGCAGAAGCCCGGATCAGCACGTTCCTTAACAGCCAACTCCTGAATCCGCGGCTCTGTGTAATAGTCGACATGCCGGAGCTTTGGCATCAGGGCCTCAATACCCGCCCCATGTTCATAAACAATCGCAGCTTCACCAGCCCGCTGGCCAGAAAATCTAATGTATGACTCTCCTTTTTGGCCATTCTCTTCATGGTGAATTCCATTTGGCTTCTCTCTGCATCTAGTATACTGTTCGCTAATTCCACCTTCATCAAGAGCTTCAGTATCATCTAAAGATAAAGAAATGATCAAGAACAGGAAACAAATGAAGCCAAATGCAAAAAGTGGGCTTAACGATATAAAGAAATGATCATATGCAACAACTTTATACTTTCCAAAGTTTGTGACACTTGATAATAATTAATAAAAATCGCGGCCAAAAAGATATAGCAAACCGAACTGTATTCCTGAAATACCATTTATCATCCATCACAAATACATTTCATGATTTCCAGTTAAAGATTGGCTACATAGGCCTATGCTTATTTTCCACCCAGCCAGAGATAAACACATGCTCAATATGAGCTAAACATCTAATACAACACTACCAACATTTATTTGTCCATGAAATAAACAGGACAACATCTGGTTTGTTAATATGATCCACAATGAATCGATAATGATAGTAATTTTAATTATTTTCAGTATTTCCTGACCCATTACATTTAACAATCTATTCCAGTAACGTCTCCTTCACTCCCCTGGTGAATCCCGCTTTTTTTTATCCAGTTTCACAAGTTCTGGTTGTTTAAGGCTGTTGAATTTTTTAATTTTGCATGTAAATTCTGTTTTCACTATGTTTAGGTCCCCCCAAGAAATTAGGTGTTCCGCCAAGGGCAGTTGAGCACCCTGGCCGACATAGAGTGATTTAGCCCTTAGTGGCTACAAGAGATTATCACATATGAATAGGTGAGAAGGAGCCCTTGGTGGCTACAAGAGACTCTCACATATGAATAAGTGAAAAGAAGTTATGTCCCTTCCTGCCAGTAGAAAATGGATTACAGCCATGCTATTTTAAGAGTTTATTATATTAGGAAGATACTTGTGTTAGTTATTTTTATTTTAAGCATGTCCCCAACTTTGCTAGTTCACCAAAACCGGCAGTAGGATGCAAACCCGGACGGGACAGTGCCAAATGGGCCTATTCCCGGCGAAAGACAGGTTGATTGGTAAGGTAACCTGGGGCCATGGTGATAGCGGACAGCACGTGACGGAAGAGGAGCGGAGGGGATGGCGGGATAAAAAGGATAGCGGATTGAAGGATATAGAGGCCAGTAGGCCATCTTCTGGAATCACCACCAGAAGAGCTGCCGGAATCACCACCGGATTCATCACCGGGGCTTGTTGGATTCGGCACCAACGGAGATCTCCATCAACAGAGAAACAAAGGTATTTTTTTCTTCAAATCATTCACTGATTATTCCGTTAAACTGAGGCCTACATAAGTCTTTAATAAGAAATATAGAAAATCAAATCAAATCTATCCTAAATCAAATAATATTATGCAAATCAAATCTATCCTAATCGAATAAGATATTCTTGATTAAGAACACCTTAATATTTTTTATTAAATAAATACGAAAAATATTTTTAATGAGGCCCCTATCGCTCCACATCACATGGTAGTCAAAGGTGGAAGAGAGATGGACAAGTTCAACTGGCTTGGCCAATGCAGATCACCGACCCAGTTTGGGCCCACATAATATATCTTTTCTGCTTGCAATGGGAATCCAAATCCTGTTTGAACAGAGGCCTGAATTAGGCCTGCTTGCAATGAGAATCCAAATCCTGTTTGAACAGAGGCCTGAAGAAGGCACTGCAGACCATGCCTGGCGGAGGAGCTGCAAGGTGATCGGAAATGGGACAGAGGCAACAACTCATATGGCAGCGGAAAGGCCAGAGATGCACCGGGCAGGTGGGGAGATGTGCACAATCGTGCAACATGGCTGACAGGCACTGGGACAGAAGGGTCCACTCAAGAACCCAATGGAGGAGGAAGAAAGCTCACTGCGGTAACAATAATGATTTGTGAGGCCGCCGGAAGCAGCACCAACAGAAGGGGATTCCGTCAAAGGAGGGGGGGGCACAGTAGCGCAGCCCTTGCTGCAGTGTGCAGGCCAATTATGGAAAGGAAATCTACACAGGCATATGAGTGACTCAATGCTGGCAAAGGTGATGCATAGGAAGCCAGGAGGCTGACAAAGGCAAGCAATCCGACTTCCAGTGGTAAGGAGCCGAAAATAGGGGCGACATAATTGTTAACAACCGCCAGAATAGTGTTGACGGTGCGGTGCCAGAAAATGCAGGTGTGGATGGTGATGTCAATGGCTGCGATTCTGTGGGTGGAAAGTCTATTAAGGATAGTATCGTTGCTGATAATGATGAAGGATCCCAAGCCTGCTGATACGTCATCAACTGGTTGAAGCACTAATCCAGAGGGGAGTAGATTGCCTACTGTTATGTCGACATTGCAATCAACAAATGCCATGAAGTCTTGCAAATAAGTAATTTTCTCATCAGCCGCATCAAGCCATTACATCTCTGGGCAGCCAGAGGTATGGTCGCCCATATGCTGGGTAACAGTGTGACTGTGCCAGCAACTCCACCTGCGTGTGAGCAAAGGCGTTGGAAGTCGCAGAATCTTCAAACTCGGCTGGTGATCTCTCCTTGCCAGCATGGCAGAAGAAGCACTGGCTTTAATACCAATGACGTAGCCCTTAGTGGCTAACGAGGGACTATCACACATGGATAGGGAAGAAAGAAAGATAACTACAGAAGTAGATAACTAAACTACTGTTCTATTCTCAATTGCAGAACTTCAAAGCTACGTATCATTATAGGCATCAAGCCCTTTTCCAAGTAAAAGTCCAAGACCAGGAAATAGAAAACTATTATGATCCTACCTTCACTGAACATACTTCAATTACCTTGCATGAATATTGGCTGATGGTCATAACATAGAGCATCTAAAGGTAAAGAAGCACGATGAATCCAACCTTTGCATTATGCAACAACAATGCAGCATAACAATGATATAAGTGAAGGATGTAAAAGTTTCAACTGCACTACTTACAGTCATTGTGGACACAAGCTCCAACACCGTTTAGAGAAGCAGCAGGCCTATCTTCAGAAGACATACCTGTAGAGAAAATGGCAATATAACTCTAAGCAATAGCTAAGTGTTATTTAACAGCAGAACATACATCATTCTAAAAGATTGCAATAGACCGAAGATTTCTTTCAAACAAGATGACTAATTATCCCTGCAAGACAAACAATCCTTGCCTTTTCTTTTCTCCTTAAGTAAGATAACAAAACTAATTCTTTTTAATTAATAATAGAAAATAATTCACCAAAAATGGGAAATATATGCATTTTTGCATTTATACACACAAAAAACCAGAAAAATATGCCGAAAATGCGTTTTAATATGCGCATTAAACAGCACCCCGCTTTGTGACTATGCTCCCATGTATTATGCAGGGCAGGGTGGTGGCCATATATATGTTGCAGTCGCATGTGCAAGAACAAAGGGTGACTTTACAGCACCCCGCTTTGGCTCTGTAACACCCTTATTGACATCTTTGTAATAAAAACTCTATTTTGTCTCCTCCTCAGTAACACCCTTAAATTTTCTTCCTCCCTCCCTCCACCACCTCCATTACCCTTCTTCTCAAGTGACGGCGGGCGCGGCCTCGCCCCTCCCTTGCCCATCTCAGCCATGGCGTTCACGGCTCCCCTGCGCTGCCATGGCAATGGCCAGGTGAGCCTCCGGGGTAGATCTGCCAATGGCACCATGGCTGCAGCAGATCTTGCTATGGCGACTAGACCATTCCCGCCAGAGCCATGGGGTGCCAAGCTGGGGCAATTGCCCCAGCTGACCATGGTGATATTATGTTAGTACTCATTAATACTAAGGTAATTTTGTAAATAACTACCATAGTCGTGCCATTTCTCAATGTCATTTTGTTTTTCGTAGAAGGACCCACAAAATTGATTTTTCTCTGGTACAGAGCTCCATAATCATGTGCGCTAGCACCTTGAAGGAAAAAATTAGATATTGCTCACAGCATTCCATATTATTAGTCCGATTTAATTTCTTCAATAAGTAATATAATAATTTATTTTGAAAAACACATCAGACAACTTATATGGAATCAGGAGATAATGTATAAAAACCACATGGAATCTAATTTTTAGGTTATTATTAGGCTAATTTCCAAAAAAAAAGGTTATTACTAGGCTTCAACTTCTTCTACTTCTTGTTGGTAGCTGCCCAAACCCATCCTTCCTTCATTGGAGAATTTGTTTTTTTGTTTTTCGTTTTGGTAACACAGAACCCAGAAGAGTTACTTACAGGTTATTTGTTGTACACCTTACAGGTTAGATATTTCCAAACAAGTCAAAATTTCTTAAAGATAGCAATAGTTTATTTTTTCTACGTCGGAAGAAAACAGGTGCAATGAAGCTTGTTTTCATCCGCATAGACCTTTTCCCACTTGCGGGTTCAATGTGGCTTAAAAAATTCAATTCTCCACGCTGTAACTATCTATTTCAATCTAAGTATTCATATGTATACCCTAAATTCCCTGTTTTTCTCCTTACAAGAATGTATCAACATATATGAAACATCATCGTCTACAAGTGTAAAAAGAGTGTAATACATTACATCTTACTTGATAATTTATTTTATAGTTTTTTTGGACAAAGTTATAGAGGAACCTTTTTGGCCCCCCTAGTCAAAATTCATGCCCCCCCCCCCTCTGCCTGGCGGTCAGGCTATTTGGTCGCAGCCAGGTCATGACCACTGTGGTCGTCATGGCCAAAGCCAAAAATGGTCAGAGCTGGCCGTGCGGCCAAATTTTGGCGATGACATGGCTTGGCCGTGGCAGCCATGGCCGAGGAAGAGGATGGGGAGGCAAGGCAAAGGCATGCCAAGAGGGGTGCAGAGTTGGTGTCTGGCTGGGCTGGTACCACCGCTCTCATTGCCAGAGAAGAAAGGGATGGAGGTAGTGAAAAAGTGACAGAGGTTTGGGGTGTAACTGAGTGTTTGGCACATTCGAAAATTATGAAAAAGAAAAGGGTTTGTTACTGAGCAATCATGGGGTGATGAGAAGTCTCACCCAAGATGAAAATGGAGACATTGATTCAGAGACATGGTATATACAAATTAGTGTTTTTAAACGAACCCGAACACCAACTCAGATTGGTGGCTCAGCCTAATTTCCCACCGAAAACTAGAGGTTGCCTAGGTCATTCCATATTCATTCCATATATATTTTTTTCCAACAGCTCTACCACAAAAAACGACATGGCACAGTTGGTGAGCGTGAACAGATATCAATGCAGGACTTGGGTTCCATTCTCCTCGGCAGTGGAATGTGCTTATCAGACTTCCAGAGTGAAATTGCTTGCTGACACAGCAAAACCGGACTGACCCAAGCGGTTCAACCAGCTCGTTTAATCTGGTTGGCCTTGTCAAGCGGCCTAAGAAACCTGGTGGCCCGGCCCAAAATCCAAACGGGTCCAGTATAACCCAGTTGGACGGTCGAGTCCTGTCCAGTATTTAAAACAGTGATACAAACACAGAACTAACCATTTTCATGAATTTGAGCACCTCCCGTTCGTTGTTGCTTTTCTGCAGATGGTCTAGAGGGCAGATCTGAAGACCGTATTACCAGTGCCCTCGGATTTTCCCTGGGAATAAATAGGGCATCAGCCTTTGGAGTGCTTGGTCCATCTTCATCACTGAAAAATGGTATCTGTGCAAAAAAGCCAAAGAGATATAAAAACTTTGAAAGGGAACTGCTTCTCTAATGTCACTGAAATATGAAGAGAAACAAAGAAAATAATTATACTTTGTCATCAAAAGAAACTTTGTAAATAGTTCTACTGCATTTCTTTAACTGCTCTACCTTTGGACTGTCACTTCTAGGATGATAATTCCTTGGAGTCAGTCTTATCCTTCTCTGAGGAAAATTTCTGGTCGTCACTAGTGCAGAGACTCGGACTGGGGCAGGCTTATCAGGGATCTGTCATATGTAAATTACATGTCATCACAATAATAACTAAAGCAAAAGTGGAAAAAGGAAATTTTTGTCACAGCTGAACTGAAATTCCTAGCAAAGAATTCAAATGATCCAGCTCATTCCTATGAATATACACAAAAGTGCAATTGCACAGTTTAAGTTCTACCAACTCACCTAAAATTTACAAAAAGTAATTGAAAACGACAGCATATTTCAAAACAGAGAGGAACCTAATAAGCAACAAGGAACACAATTACATAAAAAGCCAACTTTGATAATTTAAGTACTAATAGGGCCTACGAACGGTCTCAGCATTTCTTGAAACGAATTAAGGCTTTGAATTGGGAAACAGTAGCCAAATTATTGAAAACGGTCTCCAGAGATAGTGAAGCAAAGGGATGGGAAGAACTTTTCCCTACTAGAGCAGAGTTCAGAAAATTGAGAGTGTATTTTCCCACTGTTATTTGGTTTCATGGTACTTTGCTAATCAAAGACAAATCTGCCACTCAACCAGGCAAAGAGGATTCTTAAAAATCACTGTGTGTTCGTGTTCCCAATAATATGTCTGTGCAGTCACAGAATAAAGACAGATTCCTACTAATTCCTGTCTAGAGGAGCGAGACAGTGTATGTTGTGTGCGACAGTGTGAGAGCACTAGTTGGCAGCTCCTATAAAGTTTAGGCCTTTTTTGAGCTAATTCTGCATTGGTCCTTTCAATCCTAACTTTCTAATTAAAACAGGAGAATTAAATTTCAAACACCATATACTTACCATTTTGGAAATAAACATTCTTGAAGGTTAGAAAGATTAGCAGCCAATACTTACAGGCATACTACAAATTCCATACTGGATAGATGGTGCAGACCCTGAGCGACCAATAGACATTTGTGGCATTGCAGGTAGTGTCCCAAAAGGGTTTATCACTGTTGTTGGTTGAGCAACCACGTTATTCTGGGCAGAAGTCCTGCCATTGAGAAAAGGGAAAGTTGTTACAAAATTACCAAAAAAGCCAGGAGACACTAATGAGGATCATCAACAGAAACATGTACAATTACTATTTTCTTGTTCGTATAAAAAAAACAAGGTTTTAGCTTTCTCGTGCCCTTCAAGGAACTGAATGGAGGAAAGTAAAAAATTACTACAAAACCCAGAGAGTAGAATAACTAATAAGAATAAAAATCAAAAGCATAGACACCAAAAAATTCTTCATTTACAAGTTAAAGTGGTCAGAAATTCAAAAGGGCTAACACTTCTCATTGATTCATTCTCGACACCAAAAACGTTAAAGATATAATGTTTTTGCAAACATGCGATACACACTTAAGTTTACTTGTACCGATTTATCCTCAGAGAATGGTGCTAACTTGTATTTAAACATGGAAAATAATGAGATGGTACTTACGATTGCCCAAAGGCACCATGGACAAAACCACTTCCAGCGCCGATGTTAAATGAAGCTGCATAGAACCAAGCAAGCCAAAATGAGCAACCAGACTAGAAAAATTAGCCACATAAGAAGATGAGAACCATCGTTAATTAAATAACACCTGGTTGTGACTGGCCGAAGTTACCAAAGGCAAAGGAGCCTGATGTCTGAGCTGGTGCAGGAAATGAAGTCGAGAGCCCTGACTGCAGATGCGCATCAAGTTAGACGATGTGGAAACAAATGTTCTAATGAAATGTTTGAGTGAAAGCTTCATTTGCAGGCAATATTGAGAGCAGTTTTGAAATTCAATCTACTGGGTGAAACCCATTTTCATTCACATTAAGAAAAATTATAAGCTCGAAGTACTTGCAGCATATCATAGGCATAAGCCTGCCTTTCATATCTAAAAACCCTCCAAAGCCTGATAAAAAATCTCCATTAAATATTCAGCTCATTGCAGAAAAACTTACTGTTGTTTGACCGAAAGGAGAAGGATGGCTGGCATTAAATAAAGAGGGGGTTGAATTGCTGGTGAACAAGTTTCCACCAATCCCAGTTGAAGGACCAAATGGGTTTGGCTGATTAAAGGAAGATGTCGTGGTTTGACCAAACGCCATTGTTGATGAAAAAACAGGTGTCGTCTGCCCAATGGAAGGAGCAGGTGACTGGAACAGCCCCGATGATTGAGTGTTGCCAAAATTCAAACCAGGTCCAAAAGTTGAGTTTGTTCCTGGTGCTGGTGCCGAACCAAATATAGAGGGTGATGGGCTGGTTCCAAAAGCCGTAGGAGTGGTTGATGAACCAAAGAGTGAGGGTGAAGAGCTAATTCCAAATGCAGAGGGGGTAGCTGGTCCAAACAAAGTTGAAGCTGTAGACGGAGTACTAGAACTAAAAGGGGTTGATGAGGAAGTACCAAATGGCGAGCTAAAGGCAGGTGCCGAAGACGTAGGAAAACCAGTTGAACCCAAGGGTTTAGAAGCAAAAGGGTTTGAATTTATAGTACTTGAGAAAGGGCTTCCAGCTGTATGCCCAAATGTTGTAGATGCAGCAAACGGGCTTGATTGCAATGATGTACCAAAACCAATCCCACTCACGGGCTGACTGGTTGGATTCGGACCCCCTGAGATATGGAAAACAGTCACAAAATAACAGAGTTTAACTAAAATTTTTAAAATTTCTTCGAAGTATGGACCTCAAGATATTACCCTTGTCCCCTCTCTGATAATCCTCCCACCGTAATTCCTCATGGCTTTTATCTTTGTATACAGGCATTGCAGATATAGACTCCAGCTTCCCAGCCGGCTGGGTACCAGCAGTGCCACCTTCTGCCTCGGGTGTAGGAGCATAAGGAGCCACTCTGCTTCCTCCAGGCTGATTACCAAAAGCTGATTGACCAAAACCAACATTACTGAACGTTGTCTGTGAACCTGCAGCAATAAAATAGAAAAATAAACAAAATAGGAAGTAAAATGCAGAGGCATTAAGAAAACGTACAGGACCATCAGATAAAGCGTAAAAACTCTAATTTCATAATTGAGTCAATTTATCTCTAATGCACAGCATCCTTACCGAAGGGAGAACTTTGGCCGCCAAAAGGTGATGGGCCGCTGCCAAATGGACTGCTACCAAATGTGGAAGCTGATTGCCCAAATGCACCAGATGACCCAAAGCTAACGGAAGGATTGCTGGACGCACCAAAAGTTGAAGAAGAGGACCCAAATGCCGGAGTAGCAGAGGATCCAAAAACCGAAGTACCTGAAGCACCAAATGCTGTGGTACCAGAGGTGCCAAACGCTGGAGAACTTGTTGACCCAAATGTTGGTGTTGTTGTAGAACCAAAAGCAGGGGCACTCGTGGCACCAAAGGATGGTGTGCTCGCTGCACCAAAAGCTGGAGCACTTGCGGAGCCAAATGCTGGAGCACTTGTGGCACCAAAAGCTGGAGCACTTGTTGCGCCGAAAGCGGGAGTGCTTGTTGCGCCAAATGAAGGCTGACTGCTTGCACCAAAAGGCGAGGAATAACCAAACACATTACTACCAAACGCTGGTTGTGACTGTTGAAATGTGCTTCCAAATGGGCTTGCTTGGCTGGCAGTTGATCCAAAACCTCCAAAAGCAGGCTTTTGTCCAAACATAGAAGATCCTGGGCACAAAACCATTCTTAATAAAAAAATTAATTATAGTAACATCACATCCATGCCTAGATGTAAATTGGAAAGCGATCATAGCTAAATTTCAGTATACGAAGAGCAAAATTATCTCATAGTACGCTCACAGATTCCATAAAATAATTCATACTAAAATGCAAAGCAACAAGAAAATACCAAAAATATATGTTGCCATCAAAACTTCAACCACAGAGCTAAAAGTCAATCTGCTCCACTTATTGGCTATACAATATACTCCCTCTGTCCTAAAATAACTGCCACATCCTAAAAAAGTAAGTAGTGTAATTAACATTTTCGACTTTCTTAGGTGTAGCAATTATTTTAGGATGGAAGGAATATCATTTTCACTTCTTACTACCACATCTCCAAGTCTTTCCTCAGTAACTCCACACAGAACTCTCCCCTCTTCCTTCTAAGGGCCTCTTCATACCACATATCATCACAAACATTTTTGGCAGTTGCTTTATACAGAAAAACAACAATTATTTGAAAACACAAAGTTCCTACCACCAAAAGCAGATGAACCACTGCCAAATGCAGGAGCAGATGATGACCCAAATGCAGAACTTCCAAAAGTTGGCGTAGATGAAGAACCAAAAGCAGATGTTGACGCTATAGGTGAAGAAGCTTGTGTCGCTCCAAACACTCCTGTTGATGTGCCACCAAAAATGGAACTGCCCGTCTGAGCACCAAAAGGGCTAGTTCCAAAAGGTTGGGGAGTGAAAGGTTTATTATTCACACTATTCGTCTGGCCGAAAACAGACGTGTTCACAAATGGGCTATTTGAAGACTGCCCAAAAGCTGACACAAGAAAAATTAATAAAATTAGAAAATAACTTCAAGGTTATGCAAGTACATAAGAAGAGATTTTCCAAAACTAAAGTATTAATGCCTTTTTCCTCCTGACCATGGACAGCAGCATGAAATTTCAAGCAAATGAACTAAGTCAAGCATCTTTTACCAATATCAAATTAATAAGTGACACCTCAGAAACATTTGAAGCCAACCCAAAACTGAATTCACCTCGTAAAGCCCAACATCTCCGACTCAGAGCTAGCAATAAAATTTAATTATACCATGAAGCTCTATAAAAGCCGATCCTAAGCCCTAAGAAAAGGTGATTGCTTTACCGCAAGGAACACACATAAATCGGTTTTCAAGATTGCAGAGTTATCCAATCTGCAATAACTGAAATGACAATGGAACATGCAATATTTAAAAGTTACAAAAGAAAACAGCAGAAAAGGACAAAATCCAACAATTGGGATTAAACTGCAACTGGATGGTAGGCTAATCACTGCAGTTCACTAAGTCTATGAACGCTGAACACAATAAGTAGAGAAAAAGAATGATCAGCCACGGACAAACATTTCAACGCTGAGTCAGGCTACCCACAAAGCGGGATAGAACGTCTAAATCAAAACCTAATAAAAAGTGCAGAGAATGCCTTTTTCCTCCTGACCATGGACAGCAGCATGAAATTTTCACGCAAATGAACTAAGTCAAGCATCTTTTACCATGATCAAATTAATAAGTGACACCTCAGAAACATTTGAAGTCAAACCAAAACTGAATTCACCTCATAAAGCCCAACATCTCCGACTCAGAGCTAGCAATAAAATTCAATTATACCAAGAAGCTCTATAAAAGCCGATCCAAAAGCCCTAAAAAAAAGGTGATTGCTTTACCGCAAGGAGAACACACATAAATCGGTTTTCAAGATTGCATAGCAAACCAATCTGCAATAACTGAAATGACAATGAAACATGCAATATTTAACAGTTACAAAAGAAAACAGCAGAGAAGGACAAAATCCAACAATTGGGATTAAACTGCAACCGGATGGTAGGCTAAGTCACTGCAGTTCACTAAGTCTATGAACGCTGAACACAATAAGTAGAGAAAAAGAATTATCAGAGGCTACCCACAAATCGGGATAGAACATCTAAATCAAACCCTAATAAAAAGTACAGAGACCACAGACCCAATTGAAAAATAATCAAGTAAAGTAGAGAAGGTGGCAAAGTAAAGGATAAATCAAACATACCATTGCTCGAACCGAACATCCCTTCGACTTTGGAATCCGAAGACAGATTTTTACAAGTCACAAGAAAATGTGAGAAATATCGCAACAATACTGGAGTATTTCTGTTTATAATCCGGAGAGAGAGCGTCGTGGGTGGGGTGATGAAGTGAACCGTGCGTTAAACCCACGCACCGCTCTTTGGATTGATCGGCCTTAGATTGGATTGCTCTGCGAGGTTGTATCTGCTTCTTACTTTCCACTTTCTAAACACCGTCAAAAGAAAAACAACAACAAAGACAAAGGGGATGCTTGGATACGGAATTCTCGGCAGATTCAGACCCCATTCAATACGAATCTAACCAACTGCTATTTTTGTGTTTGTGTTTGGTTGTTTTGATTCACTTGAAAGTTTTGGGCCCAATTCCGCCTGAATTACTGAGGGTGCGTTTGGCAACCGCTTTTGCTTTTTTAAAAAACGGCTTTTTAACAAAATCGCTTTTATTAATAAAAAGCTAAATCGTAACTCGTATGGTAATGCCCACTCTTAAAGCGCTTTTGTCAAAATCCGCCCCTAAATCTTGTTTGGATAGGGCAAATTTTGGAAAAAAAATAAACTTCTCTTGTGACGCTTTTACCCCTAATGAGAAAGATTGAATCTTGACCTAAGAAGCACGGATACAAAACAACGACATGGTACGGACACGGCGACACGCCATTTTTTCCAACAAGTAGGATATGACACGGCTAATAAAAAATATTTATTACTCCCTCCATCCAAATTACTATGTATATTTAACAAAAACCTTATTTTTATTGGGCTTTGACCTTCATATAAAAGTCACGTGACCTAAGGACAGAATGACAACGTGGAAGGGGACGAGCTCTCGGCGAAGGGGACGAGCTAACAGAAGTAGAGAAAAAAAAAGCTCCACGCCAAAAGCAAAAGACAAAGGACATACAGGAATTTCGGGATGCTCGAGGGTAAATGCAGTCATTTTTTCACCCTGAAGGATAATTCAGATCATAAAAGCCGCTTTTGTAAAAAATCTCCTAAGGAGGAGATTTTCTAAAAAGCGGCTTTAGCACCAGTTTTCGAGTAAAAGCCGCTTTTGGCGGCTGAAAATCGCTTTTTCTAAAAACCTGCCTTCCATACAGGATTTTGTACAAAAGCCGCTTTATCTACCTAAAAAGCGGCTTTTGGGAGGCAAAATCTGCCTCCCAAACGCACCCTGAATCTGCTCACGAAGAGATTCGGCTTGTTCACACGTACTGAATCCTTCTTTTTCTTCGATATGACTCGAAAGGTACCCAAAATACCACCAGGTAGAGGTATAAGCCAACCCATAGCCCACACTTTGCATTTTTCCATATTACCCAGAATCTGAGGAGCCTTAAGGCGGAGAAGACGGCGAAGCGTGCCAGAGAAGTTCCGTCCGGCATCTCCGGCCATATCATTATGACCGGGGAAAGGTCATCTTCACGCCAAAAAGCGAAAAAAATCGAGTACGCAAAAACAACTTCAACGGAGTCATCGCACATGAAAAAACGGTACGTCAAGTTCAAATACTACGATTTTTATAATGAAAGTTGGTTCCATAGAAAATAGTTGAAAACTTGCCAAGTTTTCAACTATTTACAATATCGTGTCTTCGACAACACGACTGTAACAATAGTCGTGTTGTATGCAACACGACTCATAGACGATACTTTTCACTCATATACGGTTTTCAATGTATTGTGCCTTACGGTTTTTTGACTTATTTCGGTATTTTAATGGCAGGTATTGATGGATAAGATACCTGTGTGCTTACACTACGATAGAGTTTTTAGAAATTCTGATGCGTACGTGGGCGGGAAACAGAAGCTCATGCTTCTAGACACACGAGTAAAGTACCTGGAACTATTGCAGCAAGTGGAAGAAAGATTACTGCTGAAGTCTGTAGCTGGTACATTATCTGTGTCATATCGTGTTGATTCTGAATCCTCATACATCCTTGAAGACGATAAAGACCTGGAGACAATGTTTCTCCTTCACAAGAACAACCAATGCACAAATGGACTACTCCACCTGTACGTGGAGTGGACTTCTACTGACAACAACATGGAGACTGCCACTCTCAACAAGGAAATGAATTCCAGTGCAAATAAGGAGGAGGAGAGGATACCAGAGGCAGAAGTAAGGTCGGCCAGTAAGACACTGCCGAAGAGGCCGTCCAGCCCGGGCAATAAGACACCCGCATCAGCAGTTGAAGGAGGAAGGGATGAAAATTATTCATTTGAAGCTAGGAGGTTAGACTTCTAAGGCACGGATACAAGCAAGTCGTGTACTATTATAATCTGTTTCTCAAGTCCATTCATACAAATTTTTTCATGCAGATTGGGAGATGGGGAAGAAGGTGAGGATGAAGATGAAGACCAATATGACGATTCCAGTCTAGATGAAGAAGAATTCTTCGATGAAGATGAGTTACTGTGGTTTGCAGATGAGTGGGATGAGCCGCTAACACTACCAAATTTTCGCCAGGTAGATCCCACAGGAAGAGAGCACTCTGTGCCCGATATAGAACTCTGACATGCAGCAATAGCATTGACTTCTAGAGTTCCCATAGCATGAGACACATCTAAAGGGAAATATGTCGCGTCGGAGCCGCAAGATTTAGAGGACGACGGTGACGGTGGTTGGGATTGGGGTACCTATTCACCACAGGCCGGTCTTTCAAAAAATTATGAGGAGACGATGTTGACCGGTAGTTTGCAAGTAGACGACTATGAGGCACAACTTGCCTTCGGGGCTAGATTCGAAAGCGTAAAGCAGTTCAAGATGGTTCTTACTGATTTCGCAATCAAGATAAAATTCATGTTTAAAGCTGTGGACGAGAACAAGGACACATTTGCTGCAAAGTGCAAGATTAGAGGGTGCACGTGGTGCATACGGGCTTCGAATCTACTTGGCGGAGTCACCGTGACATGGAGGGAAGGAAGACATACATGCGACACAACTATATGTTCTAAAGATCATCCATTGGCCTCACACCTATGGATTGCACGGAAGTGTCATGGCCTCCACAAGGATTCAAACTCCATAAAAACGGCTAATATGCAACAGTACATTGAGAAACATTGGGGCATAAAAGTCAACTATAAAAGGGCATCGAGGGTGAAAGTGGAATTGATTCGATTGATCGATGGCAACCCGGAAGACGCATATCGGATTTTGCCACATTACGGGAAGAAATTAGAGCGGTCTAATCTAGGTACACATGTGGTGAAAGAAAGATCATCTGATATACCTGAAATTGAAATTGAACATGCCGGATACGACTTCAGACGTGTCTTTTGGATGTTCGGCCCGGTCGCAAGAGCATTCCGAAGATCACTGAGGCCGCTGCTCACTGTTGATGGAACATTCCTAAACGGAAAGTACCCCGGAGTTTTATTGGTTGCAACATCACTCGACGGGAACCAACAATTAATGTGCGTTGCATATGCAGTTGTCGAGAAAGAGACCATAAATACATGGTACGTATACAAAGAAGACTATATGAGTAGTCGTGTGAAGCACACAACTACTCATAAAGTCGTGTTGTTTCATACACGATTGTTTACAACCGATATCTTCTTTTTTTTAATATGCTTTCACTCTGATTTCTGACAAGGGGGTTCTTCCACCCCCCCTGACGGGTTCATTCGCGAGAGGCCCTTCTTTGGTGAGCCGCCACCAGGATCAACACCCTCCCTATCCACCACCCAGAGGGGCCGGCGCACCAGAGCAGCAGGGAACCAGACCACCTCTAGCCTCGACCCCTTTTGCGCCACTATACACTGGCCGGGGCCCTGACGAGGAGGAGCGGGACTTTGATTGGCACACTCACCAGGCGGAATCTAGTTGGGCTAACCAAGGGCATATGAGAGATGAGCGCCATGGCTCTAGACCACCGGTGGCAGAGACACGGTTGGCCAGACTACAATTTCCAAAGTACTATGGCGATGACAACCCTGTGGATTGGCTATACCAGGCTGAGAAGTTCTTTCGTTACCAAGATACACGATCTAATGAGGACAAATTAACGGTAACATCCTTTCATCTCATGGGTGATGCTTTGATATGGTACCAATATTCTGATCAAGAGCAACCAGGGCATTCATGGCAACAATTCGTGAAGGAGCTTTGTATTCAATTCGGGCCGACAGAATATGCAGACTTCAACGAACTTATCAGCTCCTTAAGGCAAACATCTACTGTGCGTGCCTACCAGATGGACTTCATGCGCATAGCCAACCGTCTTCCCTATTGGATGCAGGAAGCATTGATGGGCAAGTTCATGCACGGACTGAAGCTAGAGATTTCCGATGCTATTCGGCACTACCCAAGGACATCCATGGCTAAGGTCATTAAGCACGCCCGAATTGCGGAGGAGAGACTTAATCGGCAACGGAGGTCTTGGAGGCCCCCTTCTCGGCCGCCCACGACCCCAGCCTTCCAGGGCCCTCCGGGTGACTCCCATGCTCCTCTGGCAGCACCACACCCTATTCGACGTCTGACTCAGGCCCATATGGAGGAGCGCCGCTCTAAAGGCCTTTTGCTTCAATTGTGATGAACGATTCATGCCCGGACACCGCTGCAAGACCCGTGCCCTCCTGGCTTTAGAGGGTCTATAGGACGATGGCCCTGATGACGAGGACGGGGCTGGATTAGTATCAGACCCGCCCCCTACTGATCTACCCGAGATCTCTTTCCACGTCTTTTTAGGCGCGTATATGCCTCAAACTATGCGCGTTCAAGGCACTATCAAGAAGCAAAAGATATCTGTTTTGATCGATTCGGGTAGTACTCATAATTTTATAAATGATAAAGTAGCTGTGCGGCTCGGATGCCCCTTGCAAGCCTCGTCTCCATTCGATGTCCGCATTGGTGATGGCTCGAACCTCCGTAGTGATGGTATGTGTTCCCGTGTGGAGTTGAATATCCAGGGTCACTCCTTCTCCGTGGACCTCTATTTATTGCCTACGCAGGGAGCTGATGTGGTCCTGGGCGTACAGTGGCTCCGTGGTCTCGGAGATGTGGTTTGGAATTTTGATGCAATGACCATGCAGTTTACGATTGACGGCCCGACTGTCAGGCTCTCGGGCAGTCTTCCAGGTACCCTTCACTCTATGTTTTCGGTGGATTCACTCACACATGGTACTCCTCAGGGCTTTTTATTGCAATTATTATCATCTGAGGGCATTACCCCTCGAGAGGAGACCCCCCTGACTTGGCCAACCTCCTGTTGGATTTTGAGGACCTCTTTCATGAGCCTTCGGGGCTGCCGCCCCCACGGTCACTCGACCATCATATTCCCATCCTACCAGGAGCTACACCGGCCAATGTGCGACCATACAGGTACCCACATAGAGATCGAGAAATTGGTCCATGATATGCTTTTGACGGGCATCATCCGCCCGAGCTCAAGCTCATACTCCTCTCCAGTCTTGTTGATCAGGAAGAAAGACGGTACATGGAGATTTTGTGTGGATTACGGGGCTCTCAATGAGATCACTCTCAAAGATAAGTACCCCATTCCTGTCATTGAAGAGTTGCTCGATGAACTCACCCATGCGCGGGTCTTCTCTAAATTGGACTTGCGCGCGGGATATCATCAGATACGTATGCATCCAGAGGACGTCCACAAAATACCCTTTTCGTACACATGATGGTCACTATGAATTCTTGGTCATGCCTTTTGGTCTTACTAATGCTCCGGCCACCTTTCAGGGTCTTATGAATGACTTATTCAGGGATTTCTTACGGCGGTTTGTTCTCGTCTTCTTTGACGACATACTGGTTTATAGCTTTTCTTGGGAGCAGCATCTACAGCATTTGCGCACTGTTCTCGAGGTAATTCGTGCCAATTCTTTATTTCTCAAACGGTCCAAGTGTTCTTTTGGTTGCTCTCAGGTTGATTATTTGGGACATGTGATTTCTCATGGCGAAGTGTCCACGGATCCCTCCATAGTTGGCCGGTACCGACTTCCTTGAAGAGCCTCCGGGGGTTCTTGGGGTTGACCGGCTACTATCGACGGTTCGTGGGGCCACTATGGGTCTCTAGCAGCTCCCTTGACCGGGTTACTTAAGAAGGGTGCATTTGTTTGGTCTCCGATGGCCCAACAGGCTTTCGATGCTTTAAAAGCTGCTATGTCTTCTGCCCCTGTTTTAGCTCTTCCGGATTTTTCACGCCCTTTTGTGGTTGAGACGGATGCCTCCGGTCATGGGTTAGGCGCAATTTTGCTCCAGGATGGACACCCCATTGCTTACTGGAGCAAGGCTTTGTCTGGTCGTTCCTTGTCCCCTCTCGGCTTATGAGAAAGAGATGTTAGCTATTGTGCATGCTGTGACTAAGTGGCGACCATACTTATTGGGCCGACATTTTCTTATTCGCACGGACCACCAGCCACTTAAGTACTTCTTAGACCAGTGCATTGCTACTCCTGCCCAGCAGCGTTGGGTGACTAAATTGCTTGGCTATGATTATGAACTCATCTATAAGCATGGCTCTGAGAATATTGTTGTAGATGCTTTATCCCGCCAGTTCGATGATGCCTCCCATTTGGGTATGTCCGCCCCTATGTTCCCTTTCCTCGCCGACTTGCAGCAGACCTATCAGTAGGACCCAGCGGCGGTTACTCTCTTGGACAAACTTCAGTCGCAGACTTTGGATGATCCTTCATATGTCTTGCGGAATGACATTATTCATTGGAAGGGACGGTTGTGGGTCCCTAATTGTGAGTCCCTTCGTCATACTATTTTTACTCATTTTTATTCTACACCGACGGCAGGACATGAGGGCTCTTTTCGCACCTACAAACGTATTTCGCAGTGTTGTTTATGGCGTGGGATCAAACGCTCCGTCTAGAAGTTTGTGGCTGCATGTGAGGTGTGCCAACGGTGCAAAGGCCTCTACTCTTACTCCCGCGGGCCTCTTGCAGCCATTGCCTATTCCGGACCAAATCTGGGAAGATGTCTCTATGGATTTCATCGAAGCTCTTCCGATCGTGCAGGGGAAATCTGTGGTGATGGTTGTGGTAGATCATCTTTCAAAGTACGCCCACTTTTCTGCTCTGGGCCGCCCTTATACAGCCAAGACCGTTGCTGATCTTTATGTCCGCGATGTGGTGAAACTGCATGGGATGCCACGTACTATAGTGTCGGACCGTGACAGGGTTTTTATTTCTCAATTCTGGCAGGAATTTTTCACTACCCAAGGCTCTCGCCTTCTTATGAGTTCGGCTTATCATCCACAAACTGATGGCCAAACGGAGGTTGTTAACTGCTGTTTTGAGTAATATCTTCGTTGTTTTGCAGGGGAGAATCCCCGTCGCTGGCTTCAGTTCCTACCCTGGGCGGAATGGTCCTACAATGCCGCCTATCATACTTCTACCGGGTTCTCTCCTTTCTAGATTGTATATGGCCGCCTTCCTCCCACTTTACTTCATTATGTGCCTCAGCGCGCTTCAGTCAGCGAGGTTGATTATCTTTTGCAAACCCGGGATGATATATTGTCACGCCCCGAAATCCCATACCTCGAACGGAGTGCGGAAGCCAAACAATGATATACATTTGGAGGTAGAGAATCTCGGGCGCGAGACCGAACTGTCGAATTAACCACCAATTACGATCATCTCAAAAGGATGTGTAATCGGTCATGCCCATAATCAGTGCAATACACATACAAACATTAATGAATACCATGGAATGGAAATTTACTTAATAATACTGATAATCCATTTAAGAAAGTCAAATCAAATAAACCTATAAATCTATGGCACACAATTGCCATTAAATGTCATAAGCATCAAAATAAGCAAAGCAAATAATATAAACTCTAAATCTTCACGGCTCCTACGACCGCTTCACTACTGCAACTTCCTGCTCTCAATTTCCATTTGCGCCTGCATCAGAGGATGCATGAGTATTTCATAGAAACACTCAGTAGGATGTAAAAACCCACTGAATAAGGACAAACAATATGAATAGGATAAGAATAACAAAGGTTTATGAAGATGCCGCAACATCGGGACTAAACCAAGGATTTATACACCTGAAAGGTTAGTCAATAATAATTCCAACCCGCAAGTAAGGAAAACAACAATAAGGCTCCTACTACACATATGAGTAAGGAGGGAATGATAATCATATTAAAAAGCTCTAGACATTAAAAGTGAAAGGAGTACAATTTCTGCTCGCTGAACCGATCACCCGCAAGTGACTATACCAGAACCACCCTAGGGGTCCTCTTTTTGGAACCCTGCCATGCGTCTAGGATGCTGGCCCCACCAGTGCTTACGGGCACGATGGGGCGGAGACTGATGACCTTCCGTAATGTCAACAATCTAACGTACGTATGTTGCCCTCTTTTTGGGCAGTGTGGAACCGCAGTACCACGAATATTAGTGACCCCGCAAGATCAAGCAATGGCATAATTTGAGCATACTATGAATCCACTTCCGGAGAAATCCCGCAAGACCTCTAGTGGAGGAATCAATCAAATAATCATGATGAATAATAATTCAAAGAAATAGAGGCCGCAACGCTCTAACCACATAAGGTGTCAATCACCGGAACAGACTCACATACAGAGTATAAGTGGGAATGTCACACAAAGAGAATAACACAATCCATACATACGTTCATGCTCAGCCCTAGATGGAAATCATATAGGTCTTATTGAAATATATAAATCAGAGACAAGGTATTAATGAGTCCTAGATGATTTGGATTCCAAATGGAACCTCAAACCGACACAAACGCTTTATCTTCAAATACACGATTACGGTATTCTTAACATAGGTATCACCCATCTATCATATTAACCATAACCCAACCTTACTGTGATAATCATAAGAATATAGTCTAGTATTAGTTACTAGCACGTCATATCATCTTCACATCTTATTAAGTGGTTTTACTTAAGTACATAGTATTTTCACTTAGATTCTGCTCACTGTCTTATGCACAACAGTCCCCCTTCCGGCGACTCCCAGACACTGTACAGTTAATATTATCTTCTGAAATTTTTAATGAGAGTACCCTTATGAGTCTAGTTTCTAACCCCACCGGTTTTATATTTTTCTGATATCATATGAATTAGTTATGAATTATTCACTGTCGACTGTCCGTGCAGAAACAGTTCTGGCCGAAAGTGAGAAACTTGATTAAACTTTAATTAACTTATAACGTACCACTTATAGATGATATTATACTCATGATAGATGATAATACTCCCCCTCCTAGATCAATTACAGATCCTGGAATTAACTAGAATTACAAAAAGATTCCCTTTTTATCATGTTTCTCCCCATATAACACAACCTTAGACCAAATATCTTTCAATTAAGTCGATTTAAGCAAATCGATCATTAAAGCATAAGACTCAATCATTAGACATCATAATCAGAACAATATCAGAACTTTTATCTTCTGTAATAATTAATAAAGCATCCATCTTTGATGTGATTTACCATCTAGACATGAAGCATGAAGGCATATATGCATGTATCGCAATACACATGGAAAGACAAGACATAAATCATTAATCCCGCAAGATTCAAAGCAATACTCCAAGAAAATCAGTAAGAACACTCATCATATAATGTGAGAAAAGAATAAGAAGAGAGGGAAAAAAACCATCCTACTCTTTATCACCAAAAGACGTCGCCTTTCTACGCGATGTTCGTCTCCTCCGCTTCCTTCAAAGCTTCCCGATCCAAGCTCTTGAGCAATTCCCACAAGAAGAGGTCTTCTAAGAGAGGGATGAACGTGGGAAGGAGAGGGGAAAGCCTCTGGACGTTCTAGGGTTTAGTTTTCAAAAGCACAAGCCTAGACTCTATGGGTTTATATAGAGTTTTTAGAAGATCTTTGCCCAATCAATTCTACCATATCTTGGGCACTTTCCACCAATGGGAGAGTCCTAAATCACCCTAGGAACGTGCAATATAAGTTTAGTTAGGATATGACATCTTTCCCAAACAAATCCGCCTCAAAATTAGGTTAGGATTCGCCAAACCGCAACTGGCGATCGATCGGGCAATACGGCGATCGATCGTCCTGCCCTGATTACAAATCGCGCGATGGCGCCGATCGTATCCGATCGAAGCCGATCGATCGTGTGTTCCGTAAACCGATCGATCGTTTTCAGCGCGATCGATCGTGTTTATTCAATTTCCCATATCTTTTTACTCCGAACTCCAAATCACACAAAATTGGTGTCGTTGGAAAGCTCTTCTCACCAACTTTAATTTAAACACAGCACCACATGGTCAAATCAATCATTAAGAGGGTCAAATTTCAGTTTTAAGATACTTACTAATTTTTCGGATGTTACATATATTAAAGCAGTTGAAGTAGAATTTATCCTTGGCCCAAAACCGCATGAAGCAGATTTATGACAACCACCGTAGTGACCGCGAGTTCTACATTGGTGATTGGGTCTATGTCAATTTTCTACCTACGCAACAATCCTCCTTATATCAGCCCGCCAGTATCAAATTGGCCCATCGATTTCATGGTTTTTATCAGATTACGGAGCGCATCGGTTCAGTTGCCTACCGACTACTCTTACCGCCTGATTCTTCCATTCACCCCGTGTTTCACGTATCACGTCTCAGGCGTGTTGTTGGAGATCCGGCTCTTTTGGTCCCTACTCCACCTCCTATTACTATTTCTTCTGACATACCTTTGGTTCCTGCTTCTAAGGTGGATTCTCGCCACGTTCGTCGATCTGGGCGCATTATCACAGAGGTTCTTATTGCATGGCAGGGCAAGCCCTTGGACGAGGTTTCCTGGCTTCCAGAGGATGAGTTTATGGCCAAATTTCCTGGTTGGACGCTTTGAGGTCAAGGCTAGTAGCGGAGCGTGGTGGAATGTTATGTTCCGCTTATTACAACTTATTATATACCTGCCGGCCCCAGCTTAGGGAATAGCCCAGTCGGCCAATATTAGGGGAATAGCCCAAGTTTCTTTATTATTATTTGTAATAAGGCCACAGGCCCAACTAAAGGGAAATAGCCCAGTGAGTAGTTGTAGCCCATCAGGGGAATTATATATTGAGCTCATGCTCTCTTAATGGATCATGAAGGAATTTGCCCTAATCTTTTCTCTTGCTTCTAGTCCCCCTCAGCTGCGCCGCCGGCCCAGCTGAGAGATTCCCCTCTCCTTCTTCCCTTCCTCCAACTCCCTACCTCGTCTCCTTTCCCTCCTTCCTCCTTCTCGACTCCACCTTCTCCCTTTTCCTTATCTCCATTCTCAACTACCCAATCCTTACTATCTAAGTTTATTTGGACATATCAGATATCTGAATTGAA